>JZSA01000759.1:0-13206 GCA_000956155.1 Cotesia vestalis
TTCTCATTTTTAAACTTCTTTCTTGATCAAGAGAAATTCTATTAATTTAAAGTTTTTAGTTCGCGAAGCTACCGCTAGATGGCTAGGTGGCGTGAGAGTTCTCGCTTTCGGAGTTGTAATACTTGCAAAAATTCGAGATTTTGAACCAACTATTGAAAATATGAAGAATTATACCTTTAAAAAAGAAATTTTATCAATTTCGCTGTAATTTTTTAATTTTTCCAGACTTTTGAGAGGTAAAATTAAAAATATCTAATTAAAGTATTGAATTTACACTGAATAATTCAAAAGATTGTTGGTATTGTTGGAATAATTCAGTAATACCTTGAATGAATATTAAAATTGTTGAATGAAGAACTTTCTCTTCTTATCTTAGATTTTTATTTTCTTAATTCGTGAATGAATTTATTGAATGAATTCGAGGCGAATATCTCACAAAAAGCGACAAGTATTGAAAATAAAATTTTCTTTCAATAAAATAACTTTTTTTTCAACGTATAGATCGAGTTTATCTCAATACAAAATAACTTTAAAAAAATGAGATCAATTAATCACTTTTCTTTCAAGATATCGTTAGCCAAAAGTACCCGTAACTTAATTGAGAGTTTACAATAAAACAATTAAAAGGCAAGATGCATCATTAAACATAATTCGATATCGATACGGACAAATTGTAATGCCTATTATCGAAAAATGTATCTCGTGGAGTTTAATTATTAATTTAATATCAACAGCGCCCGTAAATCAGGAGATAAAAACCAGTGTGTGTTAAAAAAAAAGCAACTAAGGTTTAAGTACTATAAAATGAGGAGGTAAAAAAGCTCGAGAATCGTTTTATACATGCATAAACAATGTGCATCACGATCTTAATTAGTTTCGTGTTTTGCGTGTCCTTTCTCATCTCGGCGCTTATATTTAAAAGTTTTTAAATCTTCGGAACGAATTAACTACACTTTGCAGTGCACATGTACTACTACAACCACGCTTGGATTCCCCCTTGTTCTGGCTCTTACTCTATTTGCTTTGTTTCGTTTTTATCAGTTCTACAATTTAGCATTCGTCACATTCTTTTCACATCTTCACTTTATTTAAGCGCGTTATTTATTACAACCATAAAAATAACATTTTAATTACGGTTTTTTTTTTTTTTTTTTTTTTTTTTTTTCGGGACCACAAATAAGGGGAAGAGCTAAATCAAAAAATCGTTAAAGCGAATTAATGTCCTACTGAGCCGGTATTTCAATTGCTTATTTTCACAATTTATTTTTTATGCTCTTGTTAACCCAAATATTAATTTAATTAATTTAATATTTTTAACACTCTGAATTTCTATAAATAATATTTACAAATAATGGATTTAATTGACAATTTTTTACTCCGTATAATTTTCATAATAAAGATAACAATTTATTTACTGTAAATGTGCTAAATTCAATTAAAAAATTTAATTAAGAATTTTTTGTCAAGATATTTACTTAAATTATTAATAAATATAT
The DNA here is from genome assembly GCA_000956155.1 of Cotesia vestalis. Classification (NCBI taxonomy): domain Eukaryota; kingdom Metazoa; phylum Arthropoda; class Insecta; order Hymenoptera; family Braconidae; genus Cotesia; species Cotesia vestalis. Next base: position 1,497 of record JZSA01000759.1, read on the forward strand.
GTGATGTGATGTGATAAGTAGATAGTCATACAGTTGATGAGCGTGTCTCCTGATATGATTGCACTTTGAGTTTTCAGGCACGTGCAGACGATCATGATCATCATCATGACGTTAACCCTCAATATTAACCACTGTATTATTATGTTGCAATCACTTCAACCTGTATTACAAACTTACATGTACATCATATACTTATACATGTTCATACGCAATGTTGATACACTGATAAAAATTATAGTTTAAAAAAATAATAATATGATTAACAAAAAATTCATTTTATCATTTTGATTTGAATGAATTTCACTTGAGTTAAGAATTTTTCTGTTTAATTCAAAAATAAAAAATTTTTCCAAATAAATTTGTCGATTTAAGATTTTTTTTTTTTTTTATTAAAATTAATTATTTATCAGTGTACTTCCCGATAATCCATAACTCATGTGACATATCCATTACATCCCGACGCGTGAAAAAATAATATTAACGTTATTCAAAATATTTCAGTAATTTTTTACTGCAACACCGGACAATTTCATTACTGAACAATTCGGTCAGAATTAACATAGTTATTATTATCGGGTATGAAACCGGTTGGATCAGGAAGAAATTAATTTAACTATACAAGAGTACATGAACATTAATCAACTATTTTTTTAAGTTTATTACTACTATTATTATTATCATCATCGTCATTATTCTGAAGAAAACTTCTGCTCGATCAAAATTGGCAGGTCAGAGATTTGATATTATATTTGGGTTAATGTTTGTTGAAATTGAAATGATTGTATGTTATTAGAGGGAATTTGTGGTTGAAAATTGAAGATAATTTTAATACAGTTTATGAAAAGAACAAAATTTTTTTTATTAGTAGAATAAAATTTTCTGTATGTGAAATTGAAGAAAAAATTGGAATGGAATAAAATTGAAAAAATTTTTTGTCTACAATAAAAAAAAATCGCTCCGAGGAAAATTTTCTTCTGAAAATTTCATTTTTGTTTTGATATATTCACTTTGAATTAATTAAAAAAAATTAATGAAATAAAACGTCACGATAAAAAAAATAGAGTTTTTCATTCAAGAATTTTATCAATTCAACTAAACAATTATTTTTAACAAGATACAAATTAATTTAACATTTATTCCAGATATTATATTATTAAAGTGTAAAGAATTGATGAATCTTCTGTTAAAAAATTTTAAGTCTTGATATTTTCAAGAATTGATCTAAAATCTAGAGTTTTTCCAAGCCTTACAACTTCAAAAGCGAGCAAACTTACATCCCCTAGCCATCTAGCGGTAACTCTGTGAACCAAAAATAAAGATTTTAAATCATTTTCGCTAAAAAAAATTAAATTGTACTTTTGTTTATTTATATATCTAAATATTGGCTATTGATTTATAAAAAATGAATGAAATTTAATTTTGTCACAGGTGTCAAGAATCTTCAAGGATCCGTCAATAGGAAACCCGATAAGTTTATCAATAACAAAAATAGTGAAGATCGAGGAGGTATTCGGAACGAGGCAGAATGGAACTGACGGTATAGCTGCTGCGGAAATGCTTAAAAAATTTTGCTACTGGCAGAAACATAATAACCCGGATGAGCCATCACCGGAGCACCATGACGTGGCGCTTCTTCTAACGAGGTCGGTTGCCTGAATTAAATTGAACACTTGAATATAAATAATATCTCGAGAAGAGTATAAATAAATATATAACGAGAGCGACAATTTCGCATTGATTTTGTTGGTATAACTTTATATCTAGTTATGATCGAGACCAGTTTACATTATCTGTTACTCTGGGGAAAATACACTTACTGTTCACTGTTCACTGTAATAAACTGTCTATCATATATTTATATCGATGTTGTTTTAATGGATGCGCAATTGCAATTACTATAGATATTCAATAAACGTCAAATCATTACTGGGGAATTTATTATATACATTAATAATCAATTCTCTCGGGAATTTATACTGCTAATGACAATAACGATGAAAAGAAAGAAAAAGAAACAAAGTCTTGAATAAATACTACTGGCAATAAAGTGTAGAAGCTATTTACATTCATTTTAAAAATCATTTTTTTAATCGACTCTTGTTATCTTTGAATTGGAAAAAAAGTTATCTAATTTCGAAGATATCTTAAAAAAATACCGAAAAACAAAATTTTGTGAATTTTTGAATGCATCGTTCGATTTTGATTTTCAAAAAAACATTCGACGCAGTTTTTTTTAGCACAAAAAATTTATACATGGTTTTATTATGATTTTTTTCTCACACTTTAAAGTACTTTTTAAAAAACACAAAAATTCAAATTTTTTTTTTTAATTTCTTCAGAATCGCTCGATGGATTAACTATCAAATCTAATCAGAGCTAAGTTTTGATAAACCCTTTCGAATGACGTGTCGTAGAATTCAATCAGTTGATTCGTTTTTGAGAAAACGTATGACAAAAATTTATTTACAAAAAAAATGTTTGTAGTAAAAAACCAAAAAGTTTGAAAAATCGAAAAGTGCACGATTCATAATTCTCATTAAATTTTTAATAAAAAATTTACTGTACAGCTAATTGATAAAATAAAGTAGGGAAGAAGGAAATTTATTATATTGTCAATTATTTTACATAATTTTTATTTAAAATATTTTTTTTTTTTTTTCCCAGTTTTGAGACAATTTTCTGACAAAAGTTTTCAATTTTTGTAATTTATAATTCAATAAGCTAAATAACTTAAATTACTTAGAAATTATCAAAATAAAAGGAAAGTGTCATTTGTGAGAAACAGTGATTATTAAAACAACTCTTCACTATAAATTTTATTTTTCTAACACAAGCATAAATATAAAAATAAGTTCTACATGTTAAAGATAAATCCATAAATATGTTTGCAGAGAGGATTTATGCCACAATATGGGACAAAGACGGTGTGATACGTTGGGTCTAGCCGAGCTGGGTAGGATGTGTTCACCAGGATCTTCATGTGCAATTGCCCAGGATAACGGTCTGGCTGCAGCCTTCACAATCGCCCACGAGATTGGTCACGTGTAAGATAAATATTATGTCTATTCAAATTATATTACACCGTCTGATAAAATGAAATCACCATCATTATAATCATCATGCTCAGGATAAATGTAAAAGCTAATACAAATAACAATAAAATTTTAGTTTCAACATGCCCCACGACGACGACAACCGATGTGTGAAATTCCGCAATCGCTCGCCAGTCCACAAAGTAATGTCTCGGATGCTGGACGACAAAACGCATCCTTGGGAATGGTCCAAGTGCTCCCGGCACTACCTCACCGAATTTCTAGAGTAAGTATCGCTTATATTCTCTTCATTTTATTTCATTTAATTAAATTTATTTATCTTTTTACATTAATTTTTACTTGATTCAAATTCTTTACAAAGATAGAGTTTCAGTGTCGTTTATTTATAGAGACACTCATGAACACATATTTATGGGGCCGAACTTCCGGGTGAAATTGTTTTATACGCTTTGATCTTTAATTTATGCCACCACAAAACAATAACGCTATCTATTTACTGAACAATCCAGTCTAGTGTCTAGATTCCGACTAAACAATTTTACTACCCGCGAAACGGTTCGCTGTTTTTAACTAGCAATTGTGTCATTTTTATGTTGCAACAAAATTCCATTGCCAATAACTTCACGGGAAAAAAAAGGGAAAAATTACATTATATAATTCAATCTGGCATTATAATTGTAATTATGGTAATTATTTACAAGTGAGGTCAACCCCATTTTGGGCCATAACCAGATGAAAAATTGACATTTTCAATTTTTTTTCAAAAAAAAATTGAATTTTCACAAATTTCTAAAAAATTCATAAATTTGTTAAAATTGTAATGATCAAATATTTTTTTTGTTAATTGTTAATTTTTTTATATATTTTTCAAAAAAAAAAAATAGATCAATAAAATCAAATAGAAATTTTGTTCAAAAAAATGAAAATTAAAATGCTTGACCCCACTTGTAAATATTTACTGTAATTATTACAGATTTTGTAAGAATTACATTGTAAAATGTGAATATTGCATGGAAAGCTCTGAAAATTGACATTCAAAATTTGAATTTTTAAAAATATTATTTCAAACTGTATCTCAGTATTTTTATTTTAGGACAATAATAGTTATAACAATAATAATGATATTAAATGAAAACACTAACAAAATAAGTTTCCAAAGTACATTTACCCACGAAACAACGAATAGGAATTAAAATAGAACACCTATCCTCATCAAACTAGCCTTTTTTTTCCATCTTTAAATCCGCTCGCGGAAACATGCTGCAGCAGCTGTAGTTTTGTTGATTTCGAGCGTGCCAGTGCCCCAGTGCCAAGACTTGTTTGACAAAGAAATTTAGCGAAAAGCAACTAAACAAAGAAAACGGACATTCCACGGGCGGTTAGGTCCATGAAAAAAGAAACAAAAAAAAAAAAGGTTAACGAAACTAAACTAAAAAGAGTATTGTTTTTTTTTCAGATCGGGCAAAGCAAACTGTCTGCTTGACGAACCCAGAGATATGATAAGATCCGACTCGGGACGACTACCTGGGGAAGATTACTCGGAAAACGAACAATGCGAGCTTGTTTTTGGCCTCGGCTCTAAAATATGTCCTCACATCGAGATTGATGGTAAGTTATTGTCATTAGGATCTACTTATTTCGTTTTAGTCTTATTAACAACTTTGTTGCCCCGGGATGACAGATTTTATTCTACCGGTCAAGGGATTTTATTATAAAATGTGGGAGTGGTAACATGCATTCGGCATTAGCGGATAACTTTGAGTTATAATTTATAATTTATATTGTATGATATTCAGGAGTAAAAGAATGAATAATTATACCTCGGTCGGGGTCTTTATCAGCCAGGTAGTTGAACCAGGGTTGCAAATTGTTTCATTTTTCAAAATTTTACATTTTTCATTTCAAATAAATATTACAAGCAATTTTTTGCAGTCCATGTAAATAAATAAAATTTTGCTTTATTAAATAATGACTTTTGTTAAATTGCACTGTACTTTTTTAAATGAAAGGAAAAAATTGTTAGAAATTTTTAAAAATAGAAAAAGACAGAAGAAAAATTTTTTGATCTTAATAAAAAAAAATAAGCAGTTTAATTTTGAAGTAAAAACCGGGAGTAGAATAGATTAGAATTAGGATGTAGTTTTAAGGAACAAGATAAACTTAGCCCATGGTTGGTTACCGGCCAGGCAGTGTGCAAGAGACTGTGGTGCACCGCACCATCCTCGAGCCATCAGCCCCAGTGTCACACCCAGCACATGCCTTGGGCAGATGGCACCCCCTGTGCCTTCGGAATGTGGTGTCAACGTGGTAAATGCGTCTCCAAGCGAAACTTGATTCCAATCGACGGCCAATGGGGCGAATGGGGCCGCTACGGACCCTGCTCAAGAAGCTGCGGCGGCGGGATAAAGGCCAAACGTCGCGAATGTAATAATCCGCCTCCTCAAAACAGCGGTAACTACTGCATTGGTGAGCATGTCAAGTATCACAGCTGCGGGACCAAAGAATGTCCTCCTGGATCTCCTGATTTTCGGTGAGTTCATCATTAAGTTTATTTTGAAAAAAGTACACTGAAAAAAAAAAAATTAATTTCTTTTAAATTATTTACTGGATTCAAGTAAATTTTTATTTTTCTGTGTACTTGATTCAATAAATTCATTAAATTTTACAGGGAAGAACAATGCGCCATGTGGAATAACCATCATAATGTTCAGAATCTATCACGTGACGTCAAATGGCACGCGAAATCTATAAAAAGTGAGTTTGGTAGATTTGATTCTTGAAAATAGCGAAGAGTTGATAGTTGAAGTTTTTAAAGAGTTATACGCACTTAGACGATCAAGAAAAATAACATTTTCAATCTTTTTTTTTGAAGAGGGATTTTAATTGATTGATTATATATAGTAGAGACTTTTAACTTTATTTGTAAGTGCTTTTTATTTTTTACAAATAATTATTTATCTAGTTTTTATAGACAATCTCCAGCAGGTTCAAAAATTAAATTTAAAAAATTCCGCTATTGTTAAATATTATCTGTTGTTAGAATCAGAATATTCGGAAGAAAAAATTCAATAATATAAAGATGATTTAGTTTAATTTATGCGAATATATTTATGCTTGACAAAAAAAATTTCTATAAAAATTCAGGCCTTAAATTGATTATAAAAATAAAAAAAAATTAATCTAAATCAATTGAGATTAATTTTTTCCTCTTTAATTAAGTTAATTTTAAGCAAAATTTCTTGAAAATATAGTCAATAAATGTTTCTCACCGGTTTTTCAAAGACAATTTTGAGAAAAAGGATTTTAAAATTGTTGAGCCTGAATTGCAAAAATGAAATTAAAAAAAAAGTAGATTTAAAAAAAAAAATTCCAAGAGCGTATAACCCTTTAGAGTAAAAGCGTTTAAGATATATTGAATAATGGTTGTGCTAATGCAGTTCCGCAGGAAGATCGGTGCAAACTGTTCTGCCAAGTTGAAAGCAATCAGTACTACATGCTAAACGACACGGTGATCGATGGTACACCCTGCGGGCCTGACACCTTTGATATTTGCGTTAACGGGCATTGCAAACAGGCGGGCTGCGACCATGTTCTCGGGTCGAACGCCAAGTTGGACACATGTGGAGTTTGTCGCGGTGATAATTCTACATGTCAACGCATCACGGGGGCCTACAACTCCAGCGGGGTCTATGGCTACAGAAAAGTTACTAAGATTCCTAAGGGAAGTAGCTACATTGATATACGGCAGCTCGGATGGGGAGGCTCTCACAATGACAGCAACTATCTTGGTAAATCCATTATCATTATTTATATTTATATTTACTATTGATTTATCTTTTGAAGAGTGATTGATTGCTCAGTGAGACGTCAAACGAGTTCTATTCCAGCACAAAGATAATTAAAAAAATAAATATTTTATGACAGCTTTGAGGCTCGGCGAAGACGGAGAGTATATTCTTAATGGGAACTACATGGTGATGCACAAGAAAGTTATTGTTCTTCCTGGTAGCGCTATTGAATACAGCGGGCCTGGGACTGTGGTCGAGCGATTGAATAGTTCAAGGCCCGTCGGGGTTGATTTGATTCTTGAGGTGAGTGGAAATTGTTTTCCAGTCGTTGCGTTAATGGAATATTCTTGTTTCTTAGTTTTTAAACCCGTTCAAGGCTTGATCGTTGTTGTTTATTCATGCTTCGCTTATTTATAATTATGGTTATAGCTCCTTTTAATTTCGGCCACATAGTAATTTAAATAATCAACCAAGATTCATGATAAAGAAAAATAAAATATCAATAATGTGACTGCCGTGACTTATAAACTATAAAAAATTAAAATTTTGCTTTATTTCTGAACTATTGACATTTTTAAAGATATAAACTCATCCCGATGTTACACTTATCAAGAGCTTTCATTTGAGTACCCACATGCATTTTTATATATTTTTCATATATACATATACATAATATATATAAATATATGAAAAATTGATGTGGGTACTCAAATGAAAGGTCTCGAGGAGTGTAATGTCGGGATGAGCTTATATCTTTGCAATGACATCAAATTTCACTAAAAAAAAAAACCGACTTTATCATATGACTATCCTGGAGACAAAATTTCTCTAATTCTCTTAATAATATAGATTTATACGATATTTTTAAACTTAAACATTGTTTTATTTATTTATTTATTAACATTAATGTAAGAGCGATTGAACTTAGCCTAAGTTTTAAAATAATTATTAATTGATGATTAAAACTTAACAGATTTTATCAGTCGGCGACATCGTTCCTCCTCAAATAACATACGAATATACAGTACCAAAGAGAATACTAGGCAGCTATACTTGGATTTTAAGCGATTGGTCATCATGTAGCCACATGTGCCAGGGTAATAAGCAGCGTCGCGCAGAATGCCGTAATACTGAACATAAAGACGTCGTTTCTGATGATTATTGCCGTCGAGAAGAAAGACCTCAAGAAGAGTCTCAATTATGTAACACCCATTGCATACTTCAGTAAGTGTCTTCTAACTGCCCGTCAGCATCCCACATCCGGCATAAATAATCTCAATAATTTATGAAATAAATATAATTATAGATGGCAACTTACACCAAAATCAGAGTGTTCAAAACACTGTGGACCCGGAACACAAATGGTATCAAGTCGTTGCTTCCAAGTTATCTTGAATTCGCCAAATCAGTCACCTAGACTTCTACGAGATTACGCGTGTGCCCATTTGGAACGTCCAAGTGATATTCGGCCTTGTGTAGGCCCCTGCGATGATGTACGTTGGAGCTACAGTGATTGGGGAACTTGCAGTGTCACCTGTGGTGGAGGCGTTCAAATTCGTACGGCCAACTGCATTGATTCTAATGGTGTTGAAGTTGCGGAAAACACATGCAACGCTTCTGAAAAAATTCTCAAGCGTTTTTGTGGCTCTGAAGCTTGTCCTCAATGGACATTTGGCGAATGGTCACCTGTAAGCTGATGAATTATTTTTTTAATGATGTTTTTTTTTTTATTAATAATTAATCTTGACGTTTTTTAAAATATAAGCTCATCCTGATGTTGCACTCATCAAGAGCTTTCATTTGAGTACCCACATGCATTTTTATATATTTTTCATATATACATATATATATAATATATATAAAATATATGAAAAATTGATGTGGGTACTCAAATGAAAGGTCTCGATGAGTGTAACATCGGGATGAGCTTATATCTTTAAAAATGTCAATCGGGCACAAGATACAATATTGATATTAATGATTTTCAGTGTTCGACGACATGTGGAATAGGCAAGCGACTGCGGTCGTATTGGTGCCAAGTTGAAAATCGTATTGTCAATGAAATCTACTGCAACAAGCTACTGTCAGCCGTATCAGAAATATGTAACGCAGGACCATGTCACCACTGGTCCACGGGTGAATGGAGCTCGGTGAGTTTTTCTAAACAAAAGTTATAAATAAATAAAATATATAAATGAATGAATGAAGAGGTATAATTGATTCTACTCACGGTCGATTGGTCGACCTCAATTGAAAATCCATTGAATTATTTATTGTTATTATTCGTTTTTGCTATCTAGTGCTCGGTCACGTGCGGAGAGGGAACTCGCAGAAGAAAAGTAGCATGTATGAATGCCGATGGCACTTCAAGTGACTCTTGTGCGCCATCAGAAGAACCGGAAAGCTTTCAAACTTGTTCACGTGAGCCTTGTCCTACTGTGAGTAAATAACCTGTGGAGAATTATTTTATTAATTTTTTATAATTATGAATAAAAATTTATTAATTTTATATAGATAACTACATCGCCGACTTACTCTTCCGAGCCGACTACACCCGATTCATTTGATCAAGAAAATGAAATAGACAGCAATCGGATTCCCGTTTACCCAATTTATGTTTGGAGAACTGGAACATTTGGCGCGGTATGAATTATTATTAGATAATTTTTTTTTTGTTTTTTACTATGAAAGTTAAAATTATTGGAACCCACCCGTAAGCTAATTGCGGTGAATTAAAATAAAATGTATGTTTGCCAATAATTTAAATCAATTTTCTAGTGCTCGAGATCATGCAACGGAGGATTCAAAAATAGAATAGTACAGTGTAGTTCACCAGACACTCATACATCTGCTCCGGATGATTACTGCGATATTAATCTACGTCCAGCAAGCAGGATGCCGTGTAATCGGCATGCATGTCCACTTTGGAATACCGGACACTGGAGTCAGGTTAGAATAATCTTCCCTTCTTTTTTTTTATTTCATAAATTCTAATTCTGAATCCTATTTTGTATTCATATATTTAAACCCGCCTAGCCACTTTGAAAAATTATTACTTAAACGCTTCCGAGATTTATTTTAGATCTCAAGACAGCTATACGCTCTATAAACCTATCAATTTATATTATTTTATTAAAAATCACTGGACATTATCGATTTGTGAATTTTGCAAGTATAATTTTGATAAAAAAAAAATTTTTTTTTAAATAATAGAAGAAACATTTCTTACCGTAACGGGTGAAAAATCTTTCATTAATTTAATATTTAAATGACTTAATTTAAGAAGGGCGATACATATCAACGTTTTAATTTTTACCGTTTTCTGAAAATTTTTTTAACTATGGAAGAATGAATGAATCATTTCGAAATTTTACAAGGTTATTTATTATATATTGAAGTACACGGAAATAACAAGATGACACTGGATATCATCCCAGATTATATTGAGTGAAAAAAAATTTCAGATAGTAGCCAGTACAATCCAGATTATAATGAGTATAATCCAGATTATAATGAGTATAATCCAGATTATAATGAGTATAATCCAGATTATAATGTGTTTTTTTTTTTTTTTTTTTTTTTTTTTTTACATGTCTCGCCCCTCTTAATTGTTTATGGTGTAATATTTTACTATGTATGGAACTGAGTATTAATCTAAGTATTAAGTATTATTTATTAATTATATGAAATTTTATGTTAATACAGTGCGATGCTGATTGCGGTGAAGGTTACCAACATCGGCAAGTTCGTTGCCAAAGTCCACGTGGTGAAATATTGCCGGATCGTGAATGTATCACCGTTGACAAGCCTAAACACGTTAAAAAATGTTGGAATGATTTAGATTGCGTGACCAATAACCAGCATAATCATAATACCAATACCAATAATAACCATAACCACAATAATAACAATAATAATAATAACTACGATAATAATAGCAATTCAAAAGGGCAATCACGCAGATGGCGAGTCTCTAATTGGACTCCAGTAAGTACTTTGAAAACTTATAAATTATAAATAATGTTAATATGATGTGTACTCAAGTAACTTTTTTCTCGATGCGTGACCGATATTTTGTTGAAGTTAAGAACTAAACTTTCTCTATAAAATATAATATAATATACTTGATAGGAATGAAAATAAAAATAAAAAAAAATAAGGAATTATTACTTAAGTAAAAAATATGAAATTTGAAATGGAGAAAGAAGACGACGTTAGGGATTATAGGGTAAATATTTTACAGTGTACAAAATCATGTGGAGGTGGAATTAAAGAAAGGAGAGTCGACTGTGTAATAAGGTGGTTTAATGGCGATAAGGAAGAAAGGGTTGGTGATGAGGAGTGTACGAGATTCGGTTTTAATAAACCGAGAACACACAGACCGTGTCAGAGGATACCATGTGACTTTACTTGGAAGGAGGGCAGCTGGTCCGAGGTACTGACTGCCCCATAAGAAAATTTAATACAACCATCACTGGTCGTTACAGTTGCACTTGGCTTAATTGGGATTATATAATTATTTATTATTATTATTATTATTACTACTACTATTTTGGAATCATTTAAAATTTACAATTTATTACTTAATAATCTTCAGCTGGTGATTTATGTGGGTTGTGGGAGTAGAGGAATTGTGCATGACTTATTGTAATTTACTATTTGTAATAATTATTCAGTAGATGTTACATTGTCTTGTTTATATCCTGTAGTTAGTGTTTCTCTCTGTAAACTTCAATCTTATTTTCTCAATCTCTGTCTTTGTCTTCTTTACTATCTGTGGTATAGTTGGATCATTTATATTAACTTAATTGATAGGTTGATTTTTATCCGTGACGTTTCTGCCGATTGAGATCTTATCGCGCCTATGAT
>JZSA01000760.1:0-21926 GCA_000956155.1 Cotesia vestalis
TTAAAAAAAAAAAAAAAAAAAAAAAAAAAGAAGAATATACTTTTTCATATATATCCTCACAAAAATGAACAATAAAAATATGCTTACGCAAAATTTTAATATGGGCAATAAAATGGTTGAATAACAATAATATTATTGGGAATAAAATTTCATTCCACATTCCATAGTATAATAAACACAAATTTAACATTAATTAAAACACTTGCATTTGTACATATATAAATAATACAAAATAAACCATAAATATTTCTGTATTTATTGTTAGTTATTTGAATTTATAAAAAATAATAATTAAAATTAGTTATTGTAATTTAATTATTTTCTTCGAATAAGACCTAAGTATTTACACGGCTTTATCTTTTTTACTTCTCTCAATGCTTTTATTTTATTTTTAATAATATAAAAATATATTCAGATGTATTAATCAAGTGATACGACTCAGAGATCTTTGTATTTAATATTCTTGAGAAAAACATTGTAAATTACATTAAATGATCAACTAAGTGCGCGTAATACATATGTTAATAATATGTCTGTCTTAACTATTATATTAACATGTTACCGTAGAATAAATATCAAAACGCGTCGATTGATTTATTAAAATACCTGACAATGTTAATTAAAAGTTTAAATAATGATAAACACCGTGTGAATATGGAGTAGTCTGTCACATAAAAATCATTTATTATTAATATGTTGTTGATAATGATTCCATTTTTTTCTTCTTTAATTATTATTATTTTTCTTACTTCAGTTCATTTGGTAATTTATGCTAACTAAATTATCATCGATTAGATGATTAAATTATTATCCAACAGTAGTGCATTAATTAAATGTAATAATCACTAATAGAGATAAATTATTGTTTCGATGCGGCTATTATAATAATAATTTTTGTTGTCATTAATTGAAAGAGATGGAATCGTTAAGTTCATTGTGATTTAAAAAAAGGAACTAGCATGTGCATGATTCAATTATGATATTTATGTAAAAGACAATAGAGAAATTATTTTTATTCCGGTTACTTAAAGGTTAAAGTGATTATTATTAATTGACCGGTTAAGGTCATACTAAACTGCGAAAAAAAAATTTTTATTTAAAATATTTCAATATGTAATTTTTATCTTACAAAAAAAAAATTATTTGTAAAAAATAAGAAGAATATAAAAAATTGAGAAGAATATTAAAATTTTGAAAAATTAATAATCAATAAAATATGTAAATCAATTTTAAAAAATTTTCTCTATTATCTTATTTGGGAAAAATGATAATTAATTAAAAACAAAGTATTAATTAAAGGAAGAATATTAAAATACTTAAAACTATAACAGAATAATAAATATAAATTTTATTTAAAGTGTTCAGCAGATTGCGGTGACGGAATACAAAGACGTGCAGTAACATGTCACCGTATTAATCGTTACGGGTGGATAGATCCATCACCAGCGGAAGGTTGTCCATTGGATAAAAAACCTAAAAGCGAACAGCACTGCAAATTACAAAGGTGTGATGATAAATACTACTGGACTGCTGGACCATGGAGAAAAGTAAGTTAAAATTAATTAAATAATGACTTTTGTTAAATTGCACTGTACTGCTTTAATTATTGATATTTTTAGAGATATAAGCTCATCCCGATGTTATACTCATCAAGAGCTTTCATTTAAATACCCACATGCATTTTCATATATTTATATATATAAATATATAAAATATATGAAAAATTGATGTGGGTACTCAAATGAAAGGTCTCGATGAGTGTAACGTAGGAGTAAGCTTAAATCTTTAAAAATGTCAATATTTCACAAGATACGAGATCATTTCTTAATTATGTATCCAGAATTAGAGAATTTTTGAATGCAGCCTAAATACTTATCATAATAAATTACAGTGTAGTCATCCTTGTGGAAGAAAAGGTCGCCAAATCCGGCGACTTTTTTGCCATGACAGAACAGGAACACGCGTTGCAAGATCAAACTGTCCTGCAGAATTCAAACCTCAGAGGAAGCGCAAATGCAATCAGCGTCGATGCGGCCCTCTAACTTGTCTCGAAGCCCAACGACGATTGAAATCCACAAAAGACGGGGAATATACTTTACTTATTGGCGGTAAAAATATGTCCATTTATTGCCATGATATGGGAACTAGCGAACCGAGAGAATATCTTACATTACCAGCTGGCGATAGAGAAAATTACGCTGAAATTTATGATAAAAGGTACCTAGTAATTTTTACTCTCAATATTAATTATTTATACCGGTAATTTAGTCCCTAAATCGCTGTAATGGATTATATTAATATCATCGATTGTTCTTAGGTTGAACGATCCAAACACTTGCCCTTTTGGAGGTCAGCGTAATGACAGTTGCGATTGTTTTGACAACCGCGGTACTGTTTCGGGAAGAACGATGTTTAAACGAGTGAGGATTGATGTCGCTAGGCTAATTATTATGGGTAAGTATAATCTTCTGGATGAAGTTAATATATTTGTTTTTATAGAAAAACGATGATTAATAGAAATATGAAAGAGTGAATCACTGGATATCATCCTAGATTATACTGAGTGAAAAAAAAATCCAGATAGTAGCTAGTACAATCCAGATTATAATGAGTATAATCCAGATATTATGCAGTATAATCTGGATTATAATGATTATAATCCAGATATCACGCAGTATAATCTGGATTTTTTTTAATCCAGATATTACTCAGTATAATCTGGATTATAATGAGTATAATCCAGATATTACTCAGTATAATCTGGATTATAATGAGTATAATCCAGATATTACTCAGTATAATCTGGATTATAATGAGTATAATCCAGATATTACTCAGTATAATCTGGATTATAATGAGTATAATCCAGATATTACTCAGTATAATCTGGATTATAATGAGTATAATCCAGATATTACTCAGTATAATCTGGATTATAATGAGTATAATCCAGATATTACTCAGTATAATCTGGATTATAATGAGTATAATCCAGATATTACTCAGTATAATCTGGATTATAATGAGTATAATCCAGATATTACTCAGTATAATCTGGATTATAATGAGTATAATCCAGATATTACTCAGTATAATCTGGATTATAATGAGTATAATCCAGATATTACTCAGTATAATCTGGATTATAATGAGTATAATCCAGATATTACTCAGTATAATCTGGATTATAATGAGTATAATCCAGATATTACTCAGTATAATCTGGATTATAATGAGTATAATCCAGATATTACTCAGTATAATCTGGATTATAATGAGTATAATCCAGATATTACTCAGTATAATCTGGATTATAATGAGTATAATCCAGATATTACTCAGTATAATCTGGATTATAATGAGTATAATCCAGATATTACTCAGTATAATCTGGATTATAATGAGTATAATCCAGATATTACTCAGTATAATCTGGATTATAATGAGTATAATCCAGATATTACTCAGTATAATCTGGATTATAATGAGTATAATCCAGATATTACTCAGTATAATCTGGATTATAATGAGTATAATCCAGATATTACTCAGTATAATCTGGATTATAATGAGTATAATCCAGATATTACTCAGTATAATCTGGATTATAATGAGTATAATCCAGATATTACTCAGTATAATCTGGATTATAATGAGTATAATCCAGATATTACTCAGTATAATCTGGATTATAATGAGTATAATCCAGATATTACTCAGTATAATCTGGATTATAATGAGTATAATCCAGATATTACTCAGTATAATCTGGATTATAATGAGTATAATCCAGATATTACTCAGTATAATCTGGATTATAATGAGTATAATCCAGATATTACTCAGTATAATCTGGATTATAATGAGTATAATCCAGATATTACTCAGTATAATCTGGATTATAATGAGTATAATCCAGATATTACTCAGTATAATCTGGATTATAATGAGTATAATCCAGATATTACTCAGTATAATCTGGATTATAATGAGTATAATCCAGATATTACTCAGTATAATCTGGATTATAATGAGTATAATCCAGATATTACTCAGTATAATCTGGATTATAATGAGTATAATCCAGATATTACTCAGTATAATCTGGATTATAATGAGTATAATCCAGATATTACTCAGTATAATCTGGATTATAATGAGTATAATCCAGATATTACTCAGTATAATCTGGATTATAATGAGTATAATCCAGATATTACTCAGTATAATCTGGATTATAATGAGTATAATCCAGATATTATGCAGTATAATCTGGATTATAATGATTATAATCCAGATATCACGCAGTATAATCTGGATTTTTTTAGCTACTATCTGAAATTTTTTTCACCACAGATATCACTGAGTATAATCTGGGATGATATCCAGTGTCATCTTGTTCTTTCCGTGTATAGGGATTATATGTAGTTATATAAACAACTATGTATGTATTTTTGGAAAATAAATAAATAAATTTTTTTCAGCTAACGACTACACGTTTTCGTGGACAAAGGGAGCCAAAAGGGTGGAGTATGGAAAGGCTGGAGATTGCTATAGTAGGCAAGATTGTCCTCAAGGGAGGTTTAGTATTAATTTAACCGGCACTGCCCTTAAACTAGCTAGAGAGGTAACATGGAAACCGGAAAAGTCACGCGCGCATCTTGCCATTAATAGAATTGTAATTATTACTTTTATAAATGAATATATTATTATTTACAATAAATTAAGATAATTAATTAATTTTTATTTTATAATAATTATAATTTTCAGACGGATCAGAGAATACTAGGCAAATGTGGCGGCTACTGTGGATTTTGTTCCCCTGCAGGGGACATGAAACTCGAAGTCCATCCATCCTAGTTCCTAAAATAAAATATTAAAGAAACTAAACGAACACATTAAGGACAATAATTAAATTAAACTAAGTAATTATAATTAATAACCGACTGATCGGCTTGCCAGCGTAATGCAAGTCTGTTTGCCGAAGATCTTAATAACAGTTCCATGTTATTAATATTAATAATTACCCGTAACCGGATCT
Source organism: Cotesia vestalis (assembly GCA_000956155.1). Lineage (NCBI taxonomy): Eukaryota > Metazoa > Arthropoda > Insecta > Hymenoptera > Braconidae > Cotesia > Cotesia vestalis. The sequence continues at coordinate 5,042 of JZSA01000760.1, forward strand.
TCATTTAGTATTAATAACTTATTAATTTAATGAAATAATTAATAATTAATTAATTAATTAATTAATCAATCGGTTAATTAATTGATTATTGATCCGTCGTAAAACGTATTAATTTTATTTATAATTTCACCGTAAGTCGAGTTCACGATAATACTTAGTATAAAATGAATCATCAGTACCGAGCTCTCTAATTTTTTAAATAAATTTTACATAATAATAAATAATTATTTTTATTTATAATAAATAATTAATGAACTCACTGCCATATATACAAGCGTGCCTTAATTTTACACGCATTAACAAATAAAAAATTAGTAAATTTTATTTACACATTAGTAATGGTATTAATAGATAAATAATTTGCAAAAATGTACCTAAATGAATGTAGAACAATCTATAAGTAAATTTATTAATTAATATATGTTAAGTTTTAATAATATTAATTATTATTATTATTATTTTGAAAATATACACGTGCAGTTATGCGGACAAAAATAAATAATAATAATAATAATTACAGAGATAATAATAATTACAACGAATATACATATGGTATGAACAATTAGAATAATAATAATTGTTTGCTATTGATTCATGTATGTTAAACGTAAACAAAGTTAAAGTTAAAGCAAAAAAAAAAATATGCTTTATCTTTAATGTCAATTTTATTATTTACTAAAATACGACTAGTTAAATATTTTTCATACTAAATGCACAATATCTAATTAAACAATATTTAAATAATTATTGTTGTATAAAATTAAAGTAATGTTACGTCCATTAATTCGAAATTTTTAATTCAAGTCTGACTAGTGATTTATTAACAAACTTTTTATTTTTAAATAATATTTAAGCGTACATTTATATTGTGTAATGTATTTGGTAAATTATGATTTATTATTATTTTTATTTTTATTATTATTACATATGTTTATAAGTGTAAAAGTTAAGATATTGTTCTATATTAGTTATATTATATTGTGTATTAATAATGAAATGCAATACGTACTATAATAATTAATAATTTCAATTTTTTAATGTAAATGTCATTGTAAAGCATTTTTTTAAATATATTTAATGCAATTAAAAAATATCTAATTTATTATTATTATTATTATTTTTTTTTTTTTATATTATTTGACTAAATAAAGTCTTCATTTAGAGGAGAATGCAAAAACGAATCGATTGGTATATAAAAATCATTAGAAATAAATTTATCATTAAAAATATTTCAAATAATTTAGGCGCCTTGTCTTGAAATTTTTTTTCACAAGAAATCAAATTTATGGTTGCTGTAGAGAAGACAATTTTTTTATTATTTATAATAATTATTAAAAAAAGTAATCTATAATTACAAGAAATAATTCTATAGAACAGATGTAGTACCAACTAAGTAAATATCTTGAAAAATGTATCTCCATAATAGCAATAAATCATCTTTTAACCTGCAGCTAAAATTGATAATGATAAAAGATAAAATTCAGGGGATTCCCATATCTTATCTCCAACCGATGGATCTTTATACATACTATCAAGCATATAAGAACAATAAGCGATATATATTAATCTCCTGATGAAGTAATTGCTCAGTCTTATTGCTAAAACAAAACGAATTAATTGAAGTTGAAGATGAATTTAATAATATTAATGAGTATTTTTATAAATATTTTATTAGTAGTTGAAGGTGCAAACCCTTCAGATGGAATTACTCGTCTTAAAAGCAAAGTTAATTCGGCCGTTAATGACCTAACGCGTTACAGTAATTCTCTAGAGTCAAATTTAAAGTACAAATTGAGTAATTTGAAAATAAATGAAATGACTAATGTCAATAATGCTGTTAATTCTGCAATTGATGAAACACGGGTAAGTTATTTATCTTTTTACCATGTCAATAGAATTAATTGTCCTTAAGGAGGGGGATACATGTAAAAAAAAAAAAAAAATCGATTAGAATATCATCTCAAAAATACGCCTGTAAATTTTCAAAACAAAATTATCATTATTTATATATTAAAAACTCATTCAAGTGTCAAAATTTTAAACGCGTTTTTCTCGAAACGACTTTTTTGAAATTTGCGGGCGGAATAACTCAAAAATTTCTCAACCGATTCCAATGAAATTTTTTACACGTCTACTTTATAGTCATAGCTTCTAGTTAAACCTCTAACATTCCAAAAAAATTTTCAAAAATTAACCCTTTTTACCCAAAAAACTATCGAAAAAAAAGGGTAAAAAATCAAACTTTTTTTTCTGAGGTGTGCCAATTTACGATTTTTTGACTTTTTTGATTTTTTTATTGGTTTCACTAGAAGATATATGTTCTATGAACACATACAAACTAGTTTTTTTAATTCCCAATCACCGTACGAGAAGTGAGAACGCCCGCAAATTGATGTCTTTTTCCGAGAGGGTCTCGGCAGATTCATTTTTACGGCGGTAATTTTGAAAAAAAAAAATTTTTTTTTAATTTTTTTCTTTACTTCAATATATAATAAATAACCCTACGAAATTTCAAAATGATTCATTCATTTTTTCCCATTAAAAAAAATCATCAGAAAACGGTAAAAATTAAGGCGTTTACATGTATCGCCCCCCTTAAGTGAAATTTTTTCAAAAAAAAAAATTTCTAAAAATTTTGAAATTTCGGCTAACTTTATTTTCATAAAAATTTAAGTAACCCTGTTATTGGCCCTTTGGGCTGTTGGATCTATGTAATGTAAAAATAAAATAAAAAAATGAAATACCTAGTCCTCCAACATTCTGATCATGATCCCAAACATGTCCAACAGCTCGACCTTAACATTAATAAAACAACGCTTTGCTTATGAGGCGTGCAATATTCCTTGATTTACACTAAAATTAACATCGGTTATTACGTCATAAATCATTTACCCTAAAACAGATCATGAAATGCTTCAAGCGTAAGAAATATTGTTGTACGAGGTAAAATATTAAAACAATATTTATAACAAAGCTTTGAATATTCACGATCATAAACTTCAATACAAGTTTTAGATAACGAAAAAATAATAATGAAATCGCATAATTTCACAACGAGGTAAAATAGATAAGTGGAAAAACACAAGACTAGCAAGAAGACCTCGACTTGGACGTGCAAACGATAACTAGAAAATAAAATTATACACAAATACATCGATAACTAGAAAACTTATAAAGGGGAGAGATTGTACGAAAAAATTTCACTAGTGTTTCGCTTATTTTATCTACCGTTTCATGCACGAGCAATCATGAAGCGTTTACTGTTGGTATTTTTGGTAATGACATTGGCAATTGCCGTTCATGCTCATGGTAAGTATTTTTATTTTTTATTTAAATTATTAATTGGTTAATTAACATGAATTTAATCACAATAATTATCAGTGACTAAGCGGGATAAAAGCGAAGAAGATAAAGATGACGACGAACACGGAGATGAAGAAGTTGAAGGAGGATTGAAGGGATTGATGCTCAGAATCAAGGGAATGAGCATGAAAGTTCCTTTGGTCGGTGAACTGACAGGAGACACAATTGGAAAATTTATTGACGGATATGAAGCAATTCAATTATTGACTGACGGAGCTGTTGGACGTCTTCTTGGAGGAGCATTTCCCTGTACTGTTGCTCTGGATTCCTTTGCCTGCACTGGTCACACCGTCGGCAAAGATTTGGCATATGTTATTGAAACTCTTTTGGACCCGCTTCCGTCGTTGCTCTTCCCTGGATTCGCGAAGACGTTTATTGTTATGATGATTGAGATGTTCGTTGAACCGACGATTGATGTTATCTTCGGAGGAATAACTAAACCTGAAGCTATACAGGGTTAATTCGTCCATTCTTATTATTTTATTTATTTTTAATTATAATTGTATTAATAATTATATTATTATTGTTAATGTGAATGTATAATTTTTAATTCTAAGTCATTGATGTATTTTGTAATATTATAATAAATAATAATGTAAAATTGTTTTATTTTATATTTTATCAAAAATTATAAATCTTTAAATTGTTAGACAATTTTTTTGAGTGAAAAAAAATTTCAGATAGTAGCCAGTACAAATCCAGATTATAATGAGTATAATCCAGATTATAATGAGTATGATCCAGATTATAATGAATATAATCCAGATTATAATGAGTATAGTCCAGATTATAATGATTACAATCCAGATTACAATAAGTATAATCTAGATTATAATGAATAAAATCTGGATTATACTAGTTACTATCTAATTTTTTTTTTTTTCACCACAGATATCACTGAGTATAATCTGGGATCATATTCCGTGTCATCTTGTTCTTTCCGTGTATGTGTTTATTTAATTGTCCAAATTATCAATATTTTTATAATAATTCACAATTATGAATGAGAAGAATATTTTTTTATTTATTTTAATAACATAAAGAGGGTGGACGGAAAAAAGAAAAATAGAAAAATTACAGTATATAATGTAACGTGGCGCTTTGTGATGAAAACTGGAAAAATTACAGTTTTAGATTGTAAGTATTACAGATTTTATGAGATTTACATTTTAAAATATAATATTTATATTGAAAGCTTTGAAATTTAACATTCAAAGTTTTTTTTTTTTTTTTTTCCGTGTCTGAATAAATAAAATCAGGTTAGATAGCAATATTTGAATTTTTTTTATTAACAGATGAAAACAAATAAATATATAATTTGAATATGTATTATAACAACAAAAAATTTGAAAATTAATTTTATATAATATTAAACATATGTGTAACTTGATAAATTCTACGGAAATTTTTAAGCATTTTTCTAAAGTCTTCTGGCAAGAAATCAGATTCACCATATTGTTCAATTAATGAATCGAGAGACGGCAGAATGTCCGCTTTAGTATAATCCCATCCCTTATTAAACATTTTAACAGCACTACGTTTAGCGACTTTGCCCATATTATTCATCATCTGATTCCACATTTCTTCATTGTCAGTTGTTGTTGACCCTGTATTTGATAATAATGCCAATACAACATTCGGACTTTGTGAATTGTTTCGAAATGATGATGGTAGTATTAAACTTCCTATTTTGTTATAAACGGCACGAAATGGTGCCGTTATAAAACTAAATATACGTCTTATTAATCGAAATGGCGCTAATGCAATGTCATAAATAAATGATAATGGTAAATGAACAGTATTTACAGCCGTATTAGCAACTGACCCAACAACTCCACGTTTGCGGCGAGATCTCGGTGCATCACCATCGTCATCCGTTTTCTTCGATTTGTTTCCGAATCCAATAAAATTCATTGTTTTTTCATACATAGTCATTACTGGACTTAGCATCCAATCCGTCAAGTCCAGAATGGGCTTCAGAGTCCAGCCGTATATTTGATCGTAAAGCGACTCTTTTTCGGCGGCATCGTGCTCTGCGCCAAAGAGGTTTGGTTCATCTGTAAAAAAAATACCATTAATCACAATAATTTTCGTTAAATTCCGCCCAAAAATTTTTATTTTAAAAAATAAACACAGAGAAGAATATAAAAAGTTTAAAAATGATCACATGCCATCGAAAATATGGACACTGGATGCTTTAGGCTCTACCGGAATAAGGTGCCATTGCGGATCTAGAGAAGACAACAACACCGGTTCGTTGTAAACAACTGGTCCAGCTTCGATGATAACCGCGAGAATAAATACGATAAATACTGTTAACTTCAACATGGTTGACTGTTTCAAATACTCTAAACTTTTGTTTGAATTTATGTAGCGCTTCCCCTTCTTCTTTTTTTTCTTATCACTTTCCTTGTACTTGTATTATGAATTTTAACCAACTCAATAAAACCACCTCAACTCAATTAAACCTAAAACATTTAATTCAGATTAATTTCGCTTTTAAAAATATTCCTTTTATAATTTCTATTAAAATTAATTTCTGTTTTAATAAAAATTATGTTTGGTTAATTATCGATTTATCTTCATGTAAAATTCACAGTAAAAAAAAAAAAACAATAGTTTTTAAAAACACTAATTATTATAATTCAATGCCAAATGTCAGTGACGCACGTGTACTATCTACTTCTTGAGTTTTTAATTGTTATAATTTGTATAACCGATAATTTATAATTACTTTTTTTATCAGTTTTAATAGCCGCAATGTCAATGCTGAATTTTACTATCATAATTTTCTTCTTTTCACATAAATAATATTTAATAATTATTTTAAATAAAACAGACATTTATTTCTTCTTTAAATTTCAAATCAAAAAAAAATTTTTTTTTTAATTAAAAAAATTAAAAATTAATAAAAACTAAAAATTGATTTCTTCTTAATAATAAAACAAGGAAGAAATAAATTAATATCAATAATTTTTATTTAATTATCCATTCTTATTTTATTTATATATAATATGAAATAAAGTATAAAAGTCATTGATGTATTTTGTAATTATAAAAATAAAGCTTTCTAAATATTAATAATATTATTTTTATGGTATTATTAATTGTAATTAATATTATAATATAAAAAAAAAAAAAAATTATTTGTTAACGAGCCATAGGAGCGCCACTGTCGTCAATAACGTTAGCATGGTATGGAGTGCAAGAGTACTCCAGCTTCGATAAATTGTAAATAGTACAAGGCAATTGCATATTTTTTGTATGAATTAGTATGCTGTTGATAAATTGCAGGGCTACGGAAGTAAACGGCCACAGATAACTTGTTACAGAACCGACAACACCCTTGGTTGTTGTTTTTTCCATCACCAGGTCAGGCGGAGCGTCAGCAACCACTGTAAAAATTTTTTTGTAATTAGAGAAGAATTAAAAATTGAGAAAAAATTTAAATAATTAATTATTATAATTACTTTTAGATTGTACGACAGTAGCAACGAGGCTGGTTACTACCAAAATTACCAGCAGATATTTTTTTCGATTAAACATGGCGAAGACACTTGTTAATTAGCTCAAGTGAACTTACTGCAAGTTACCGGTCTTCTGAAGATACGTCAGTGGTTACTTGTATTTATAGAGGCGCTTGATTGCGTTTTACTTGAAATTATTGGTATTGTTAGTAGTTATTGGTATTGGTTAGTCTCATGTTATTGTTATTGTTATTAATATTCATTAATTTTTCTAGTCCTCGGACTTGTTATCGTTCATGCGTTCTTGAAGAAATAATTTCAACGATAAATATTTTTTTTAACAAATATTTTTTCACGGTTTATTTATTTTAGTATTCTAAATGTTTTTCGTTGTAAAAATTATGATACTGCACAGTTTTTTTTGTTTTAGAATGTTGAACAGAGAAAAATGTATGATGAAGAAAGAAAAGAAGCTATTTTACTTTTTTATTGTTTAATAAAATTTATTTTCTTCATAAATAACGTACCGGCGGGTGATAAGGCCTAGCTGAGGGAGATTTTGAAAAAAATCGAAAATATTGCATTTAATTATTGCAATGTTTAATTAATTTTTAAATTACTACATCAGTCATAAAATATAATGAAGTAATGGTAATTTTAACCATAAATAAACACAAAATTAAATTTTTTCAAAAACCTTGCGAATTGGCCTTATTTTACTACGGTAGGGTAATATGGCCTAAGGGTTGTACATACTGGAAATAATTATACTGTACTTGATAAAATCACTTTAATTGAGCAACAATACTTTTTAAGATACTGATAAAAATTAGAACATTGATTTTAAATTATTAAATATAAAATTATAAAAAATTTTTACCATTTAATCAAATCGTTTTTTAGGATTTCTTCTGCGCTACTTTAGCATATGACGGGTGATGAAATATAGAAGAAAAACAAACTTAATTAGACGTTTTGAAGTCAATAAAAATTTTCAAAAAAATAAGTCATATTTTTTTTTTTATTTATTTCATTTTTAAAATAATTAATGATAAGGATCCAAATGATATAGTGATTGCACATTGAAAGCTACCATGAATATTAGCTAGAATTATCACATGGATAAAAGGTACAGGCCAATCCGATGGGATTTAGAATCTGAGCAAGTCAAGACAATACTCCAATTAAATTTAAGTCTAGATTTAAAAATACAATTCTATAAAGTGCCCAGTGGAGCGGGCGGGTAACAGCTAGTTAACGGAAAATGAGATTATGAGACGTGCACTTTTGAAACTTTTCCAAACTTTTTAATTTCATCCTAATAAAGAGTATGCAATTAATTATTAAAGTGTACTTCAACATGGGAGGAACATTGCAATCAAACATCCGTGTGCTGGACTTGAGCCACAACAACATTACGGACATAATGAAGTATTACTTTCGGCCAGTGGAATACGCTTTGACTCATCTGTATTTGTCTCATAACGAAATAGTCAACATGTCGCAAGCAGTATTCGGTAATCTGCCGCACCTTCAATGGCTTGATTTACGTCACAATGAACTCAGTGACATTGATTTTGACTGCTTCCGTAATACCAAGAATATACAAGTGCTGCTGCTGTCCCACAACAACATCGCGGAAATCCCCGCGGAAACTCTAAGAAGCTTAAAGAAGTTACGCATTCTAGATTTGTCATTCAACAGACTACGAACTTTGCCAGATAATTTGTTCACAGATGCTACTATCGAAAGTCTTGACCTCTCAAATAACCAATTTATGCGCTTACCTACAAAAGCAATTACTGGTACAGCAGCAGCTTCTATTTCAATTCTTGATTTGTCCTGGAACTTTTTGTCAAGTATCAACATCGCTGACTCTATAAATAAATTTCGTGTAAGTTTTTAATCGAAGAGGTGTAATAAGGTACCGGCGGGTGATAAGGCCTAGCTGAGGGAGATTTTGAAAAAAATCGAAAATATTGCATTTAATTATTGCAATGTTTAATTAATTTTTAAATTACTACATCAGTCATAAAATATAATGAAGTAATGGTAATTTTAACCATAAATAAACACAAAATTAAATTTTTTCAAAAACCTTGCGAATTGGCCTTATTTTACTACGGTAGGGTAATATGGCCTAAGGGTTGTACATACTGGAAATAATTATACTGTACTTGATAAAATCACTTTAATTGAGCAACAATACTTTTTAAGATACTGATAAAAATTAGAACATTGATTTTAAATTATTAAATATAAAATTATAAAAAATTTTTACCATTTAATCAAATCGTTTTTTAGGATTTCTTCTGCGCTACTTTAGCATATGACGGGTGATGAAATATAGAAGAAAAACAAACTTAATTAGACGTTTTGAAGTCAATAAAAATTTTCAAAAAAATAAGTCATATTTTTTTTTTATTTATTTCATTTTTAAAATAATTAATGATACTTTTTTTTTAATTGCGAATTTTTCAAGATAATAAAAAATATTTTTTTTCTACACAGAAAGAAAAAAAGTCTTGAGTCAAGTGTAAATTTTCTTAAATCAAGAAAATCTTAAGGAAGACTGAAAATTTCTTGAAGTTAAAATTTTTTGAACAAAGTTAAATTTTTTTAAGCCAAGAAAATTTCTTCTTGCTCCAAAATAACTTCAGTCTTCTTTATAATTTTCTTGGTTCGAGAAATTTTTTTTTTTTCTGTGTAATTACTGATATTTTAATAAGTTTTTATTTTTTTTTCTAATGACTAATTTTTATTAAAAAATTTAATAGCAAATTTTTTTTTGTCTAACACTGATTAAAAAAATCTGTTACATAGAATTTAAATAATTAAGGATAATTTTAACTTTTTCCGAATTATTATACTTAAAATTTAAAAAAAATATTGATGAAACACTAAATATTCATAACCATAAACGATATACGTAGTAGAAATAGACAATTGCAGCTGTGCAAATAAAAAAAGCACCCCTAAACGAATGTCAATAAAAAAGCCGCATAACGTGAGTAAAAATTACTAGAAGAGATAAAATAATCTAAGCTGATCGATCAAGCAATTACGCTCACGATATTTGTTAGGATCGATCGCCGATGTAATTATTATTATACACACAAGTACAATATAGCCACATTTATATTTATAATCAGTGCAAGAAAAATCCATTAGCAACAATCAGTGTTAAATCAAATTGATGCATTAAATGTTACATTAATGTTACACATTGTATTTTTTTAATACTTGCTGATGCTAATGGCATGTAAGCATGTGAATTTTTATATAGTAGCTTATTAATTTACTTGATTTGTTTGTTTTCACTGGGAAAATCGATAACTTAGTAGGAAAGTATGAAAAATTTGGTGATTTTTTCAGTTTTTTTATTGTTATTTATATTGCCCGTAGTCAAAAATGAATTTTTGAACCGTCCAAATCATATCTATGAAAAAATAATTCGGAGTATTCATAGATATTATAATAATACGTGTATTATATTGATACACGCAACTTTAGAACCAGTTGAGCCTAAAGGTATGTAAGTTCATTTCTGATTTTATTTAAAGGTTTTACGTTTTAAAAATTTTTAAAAGATCAATCCTTGTAAAAAAAAATCGTTTTAAAATTATTGCTTGTTTAAGATCTTAAACGTGACACAAAACAAGAATATTTTAAGACTTTTTTAAGACGCCAAAAAAAAAAATTTAAGAGCAGATTTTTAAAATTTAGTTCTCGAATTTGTAATGAAAATTTTTTTTTACACGGGAATTTCTTTTGTCATTATTTTCATGTACATAAATTTAAGTATATATATCGAAAATTTGGTAATTATGCAGAGGTGGGGCTCCAATAATTTTAGATAAAATTTAAATAAAATAAAAAATCAAAAAATTGAACTTTTTGAATATTTTTTTTTTTTTCAAGGCAGATTTATGATAAAAATTACAAAAATTAAATATTTTGATTTTTTTTTATTTTAAAAATTTTCAAATTATATTCTGAATTTTTTTTTTCTAATTTATTCTATTTTTATCGCTCTTTAAGAAAAAAAATATTTCAACAACCGGAAAAAATAGCATCGTCACCATTTTATTGAAAAATACCTAAAATCGTGAATTTTAAACTTTCAAATTTTAAAAATTATTGAAAGAAAAATTTTCATTTTTTCAGCTAAGAAATAAAATTGTTTAAACTTTTCAATAAATTTATTTCTTATTACAACATTGCTAATTTTTTTAAAAATTATATTTTTCTCTGAGTATAATTTTTTTAATACTAGTTAGGTAATAATTATAATTGCTCTAATTTATTTGGAAAAATAGTTGGGATAGAAGATCATACGAGGTTAAAAAATCTCCAAGTGTACTTCAGTAGATCTGGTATCCGTACGGCTATAATGAATATCAAAACATTTATTACGGAGGTAAACATAAATTCTATTTATCTAACAATTAATCAAATGTTTGATAAAATTCTTCATCGTTTCAGATCGGCGGCAGTTATTACCACATCAAGAGACCTCTATTTGTTCTCTTAAACGACTCGGATGAATTGAGAGATCAATTTGCAACTGTAGTTATTTTTTTTAATCATTATTAATTTTTATGCTACCCAAAAATTAAGTAAAAATTCTTATGTAATTTTCTTCTCTGCAAGTTACTAGCGCCGTGGATAGACATGGCGTACCCAACGTGGCTGATATTTTTCAACGACGAAACATCGATCTACGATTACTTTCGCGACATTTACATACCCTTCGACTGTGTCTTTATGGTGTCGAAAAGAAATTTGGAAATTGATTATGAAGGGGAAATCATCACAGAAGTCTATCAAATTTACAGAGGACTTGAATTGAGACACGGTGTTTTCGCGACCTGGAATATTGTATCAGGTGTTGCCTACACTAAGTACAGTTTGTATCAACGAAGAAGTGATTTACATGGTCATACATTGCGGGTTGTATCTCTGGAGGTTATTTCGTAATAAAAATTAATTTTGCAAATATTTGATAATTTTAAGAATTTTTTTAACAGATAAATTGTAGCAAAAAAAAATGAAAATTAAGTTAGCCGATATTTCAAAATTTTTTATTGAAAAAATTTCAATTAAACAATTTAAAAAAAAAATTCACATGTAAAAAACTTGAAAAATTATAAGTGCAATTTTTTAAAAATATCTTTTTAGTTGTAATTTAATTAATAAAATAAATTCAAAAATTTTTAGACGCCTGCTAATTTCAGTGTCGTAAAAAAAAGCCACACCCGACACACAGAAAAAAATTTACTTGAATCAAGTAAATAATTTTGAAGAATTTCTTCTTGATTTAAGGAGAAAAATTTTTAAACTAAGAAATTTTTCTTGGTTTGAGTAAATTTTATTCAATTTAAGAATTTTTCGTCTCGATTCAAGGCAATGAAACTCTTCAAAATTATTTTCTTGGATCAAGAATTTTTCTCTTGATTTAAGTTAATTTTTTTTTTTTTTTAGTACTAAAAATTATTTTTTTTTTTTTTTAATTTTCCCAACTACGAAATAAATTGAAAAAAGTTTCAAAAGGCGACAGATAATAGATTAAATTGAGATAATTATGTGAATTTTAAAATAAATTTGACAGATTTAAGCTATTTTTTAGGGCTCAAAAATTATTTGAAAAAAAAAGGACCGAAATACGTTTTTTGAAAAATTTTTGAAATCATGGAATTATTTGAAAAAATCATTAAAACTAGATAAATGATAGCTTAAATTGTAGGTAATTAAATGAAGTTTGTTAAATTTGATAGATTTTTGTCTATCAAAAATTGTTTGAAAAATGCATTTTTTTTGGAAAAAATCTATTTGTTAAAAAAATGTTTAAGTAACTGCTAACTTTAACGTAATTATTTTGTATTTATTAAATTCTTACTAAGTTTTTTTGTCTTAATAATAAAAATACGAAAAATACAGTTAAATAAAATTTTTATTAATTTTTACAGGATCCACCATTCTCAGAAATAATTCGTGATAAGAATAACAAGGTGATAGGACTAAAAGGATTCTTCGGTGGTATAATGGATTTATTGAAAGAAAGTTTAAATTGCACGTAAGCTTTTCAATTAAACAAAACCTAACTTTTTTTATCGTCTCTGTCTTTTTCCTTATTATTATTATTTTTACCATCAATTTTCTTGTTTTTACTGTCGGCTTTATCTTTATCTTCAAGTTTGTCTAAAATTTCTTGCAATTGACGTTGAGTTTCTTGACGGAAATATTCTTCTTGACTAGCGGATGATTTTTCTTCATAAATATCTTTTTTACTTCCGTCTCCCCGACGTCGGCTTACAGAATAACTACATTTTGGACTGATTAAAGTTTCATTAACTCTTCTTGAATTTTTAAAAATTTTAGCAAACATTTTTCTGACAAACAACAAATTTTAAAACTTATTTTAATAAACTGACAATTTCAATTAATACAATTAATATTTTTAGGTTGACTTATCAAACATCAAATGAATGGGGCTATTTGTTAGAGAACGGAACTTGGACCGGCGCAATGAGTACATTGATTGACAATAAAACGGATATATTTGCTGCTGAATTATTGATGACAACTGATAGGTTGAATTCATTAAAATTTACGACGCCACTTTATTCAACCAAGTAAGAATAACTGAAATGAGTATATAAATTAATTAGAAAAAAGATATTTTTTGCATTAATAAAATTAGCTCTGTAGATATTTAATAATTTTTCTAACAAATTATTAAAATTATGACCAAAAAAAAAAATTGTACAGCAAAAAAAAAGAAGGCAAATTGGAGCTCTAAGTGTCTAGTTTTCAGATATGACCATGAAAATTTTTTATCATGTTCGGGTCTGGTGAAATCCTAAGAAAACTACAAAAAAAAAATTTTTCCAAATTTTTTCTCGTCTCAAAAATTATCTACGGGCTTCAAAAAATTTTTTTTCATTGTTTCGCTGAAAAGGTTTTTTAGAAAATTTAATGCCCTTTAATTTGACGTAATTAAAAAGCATGTACGATGATTTTCCGCGGAGTTATCGTCAGTCATAGCAAAAAAGTACTTTTTCACTTTGGCAATCAATAACTCTGGAAATAATGATCGTATAAAAAATTAAAGGACGGTTTTGAAAACTACAACATATTCTGTATAAGATACTATGAGTAGCTTTTGTCAAAAAAAATTTTTTATACATAAATTTAAGCTATAAATTATACATAAACTTAATAGGTCTCGAGCATTCATAAAAAAACCAGCATCTTCAATGCTAAGTTGGGACAAATACATAACACCATTTGCCAACGACATTTGGAGTGCTCTGGGGATAATTATTTTAGTAAGCAGTGCATTCATAACAATAATAAAATCAATAGCTGTTGTTATTCATTTAAAGAATGTTGAAAATGATAAAGCAGATTCTAAATTTTGGGATGTCGTTTTTTCTATTTTTGGAGCTTTATGCAGTCAAGGTAAAAATTGAATATATTTTGAGAGTAATTAAATATTTTAATGACGTTTATTTTTAAGGAATGGAATTATCAATATTAAATCCAATACGGATCGTACAATTTTCAATCCATGTCACAGCCGTAGTTGTTTTAGCAGCTTACTCAGCAGCACTAATAAGCTCTTTAGCTGTTAAAATATTTGTGCTACCTTTCACAACCATGGAAGGATTGTTACAAGATCGCACATATCGTTTTGCTGTTTTGGATGCTTCTGCTGATTTTACCTTTTTTCAGGTTTATTTTCAATTAATTAATTTAAATTTAAATTTAAATAATTAATTAATTTAAAGTTTCTAACACTTGAATACATATAAATCTTATCAAAATTAAGTTAATCAACATTTAAAAATTTTTATAATTTTTTTTATTGAAAAAATTATTATAAAAAAATTTTTAAAAGATTTTCATTCATAAAAAAATTTTTTTTTAATTTTCATTCATAAAAAACTTAAAAAATCATAAATGAAATTTTTTAAGAATATTTTTTTTGTTCTAATTAAATAAATTAAAATAAATAATTAAATCAATTAAAAAGAATCAAAAAATTAAAAACGTCGACTAACTTTAGTTTTATAAAAATATTTAATTTTCAGAATACAACAGATCCAATAATGGGAGTTTTATACGATGAAGTACTAGTAAAAGAAACAGAATTACCATCTAATTATTTCGAAGGACTATCAAAAGTATGCAGCGAAGATAAATATGCATTCATGTCACTGGATGCTGCAGTATCGCAATTAAAATCGTCAGTCGACTGTACTTTAGTGCCATTAGATACAATTTCTCAAGCTTCTATCGGCATGGCTCTGGGACCCGATTGTCCTTTTCGTGGCATTATTAATAATAAGTAAAAAATAACGAAAAAAAAAAAAAAAAAAAAAAAACTTTTAAAAAATAAAAATTAAATGACATTTCTTTAAATATAAAAATTTTTATCTTTTCAGCATACTTTTATTGAGAGACAGCGGACTTTTGAATAAATTACTACATTCTGATTGGGCGTTACCTGGTGACAATGTAAGAATTTTATTATTAATTCATGAAATAATCTTTTTGTACAACGAAGCTTAATGTGTATTTTTTTAGATCAAAAGTGAATGGGCGACTGTAGAGATAAATGACGTATTACCTCTGATAGTAGTTTTAATTGTCAGTAATTTTTTGAGTGTTTTTATAATGTGTGGTGAGAAGCTAATGCAGCTCAAATTGGCGCGTAATCGCGGAAAGAAAATTGTTAAGTTCGTCAAAGGCGTTAAATTATCGCCAAAAAAATAAAAACACATTCAAATGGTATTTGACATTATTGTTAATAATTTACAATTTAATTGATGAAAATGAATGTATTAGATTTTAATAATTAATTTTTGTTAAAATTAAAAATGAAATATTTTCTAGATAAAATATAGTTTTATAAAATATTGTGTTCTTATTTTCTTAATAATATATATAATTTAATTATTTTTATTTAATTACCAGCTAATACATACAATATTTATTCAAAAATATAAAAAACTAACGACCTTCCCATATAGCAGCAATTCACTCTAAAAAAAAAATAGTTCTTCTTCACTTAATTCTCCATCAGTCTTACAATATAAAAACTAATTATCTATCACTATTAAAATACTCAGTAAAATAATGCGTGACGTCTGTCAATAGCTTTTCTATTCTGACGAGCGCGAGATTCCATTTGTTGCCGATAAACGAAAAGCGGTCGCATTAAATTAGTACCAGCAGCTGTTTCCAAATCTTCGAGTTCTTCTAGGTCTGATGACCGAGGCTTGCGTATAAGTTTCTCTGGTTCTGATTTTTGATTTGACATTTGCATTAAAAGATCATTATTGGAATCAATAAAAGCTGCACTAATCGGCGGAGCTCCTTCAGTTAATGAGCAAAAAATCATTCCAATAAAAACGATCATTAAAATTATACAAACGACACTTTTTGTTGTCTGTAATTAATATCAATTATTAATTAATTGAAAATTAAAAATATTATTATTAAAAAAATTTTTTTACCATTTTATTTTTATTTCAAAATGATGAATATTCTCAATAAATTCCGTTGAATTCTTCAAAGTTTGTCTTTGATACACTTGTAAAAAGGACTGAAAGTAAAATCCAACTTCCTGGCAATTTATATCATTTATTTACGTCAATAAAAACATGTTAACTCTTGATTGACGTTCTTCAACAGTGATAACAAACTTAGCAAACATAAATTATTAATACACGTAAAAAATAATAGCAAATTTGATTGCTTATTTAATTATCAGACTCCAATATTTTATAATGTGCTGCAATCTACGTGATAGTCATCAGTCATCAGTCGTTGTTAATATTATTATTGACATTACATTATTCAAAGCTTGTGGTACATAATTAATGACCTTAGATCTAGTTTCAATGTTTTATCATGACTCAAGATTCAAGAAAAACAGTAATATTGAAAAGATAAATAAAACAATTAGACAGTGTATGAATTATTTGACTAATATTTTCATGAAAAATTATTAGTCACAGAAAAAAAAAAAAAAAAAAAAAAACACG
>JZSA01000761.1:0-44788 GCA_000956155.1 Cotesia vestalis
AAAAAAAAAAAAAAAAAACCAGGTGAGTATTCATTATAAAAATATTTTCACAAAGATTTAGTCAAATTTTAGATAAAAATTATTTGTTAAAAATTAACTGTCCAATAAATTTAAAAATTATGAAACATATCTGGTTGATTTTGTCTTGTGAATAACTTTTAATAATTTATAATAAATCATAGATCCGTAATTTGGGAATATCTGTTGAAGTTCAGTTTCGATGATACCAGGAACATCAACTCCTCTGAGTTCAACCGTTAATTCATCCACGGATTTTTTTAATACGTCCAAGTAAGTAATTTTGCTGCCAATTAAACAAGTATTGTTGATAACTTTAAACTCTTCTTCACAGTGAATTCGCAGTTTGTCGTACTGCGGATTATCAGCAGCCGAGCGATTTCTCGGACAAACAAAAATGCACCCGAGACAGATCAATTTAATAATGTGTTTTTTAATCTCTGAAAGACAAAGATAATTACGGCCTGTTGAACATTCGACCGGTAATTTTTGATCAATGTCTTTCTGATTAATATCAATTCCAGCATTGAGAAACTCTCGAACCAATGGAAGCCATTTTTCGTTGTCACTTGAAGAAATGGGACGAGTAACAAGCACATGAAGAGCAGTTCTTTCTTTGTCGTCTAAAATATTGATGTCAAGCTCGTCGTTCAAGTGCAGAAAAAATTTCAAAGAATCCGTCTGTATTGTGTGCGTCATAAAATGAACCATTGGTTCAGTACCTAAACGATTCTTCTTTACGCAGTTTATTTCTGCTCCATAGTCCAGCAAAATTTTTACCCTAGATAAATCGCTTGACCGGACTGCTTGCATCAACGCTGATCCGCAGAATTCCGACATCGCGTTGACTTTGGCTCCCTTTTCAAGCAAAATTTTTGTCACTTCATACGACTTCGAAATTATCAACGGGGTTGTCCGGTGAATGTCTTCGTGATGCAAATTGGCATTGTGCTCGATTAATAGTTCCACCATTCTAGATTTTCCATTGTACGCTGCATCAAACAAGATCGTTTGTTTTCCCGGCATTGAAACATCCTCGACGTCAACGCCGTGAGCAATCAACTTTCGGAGTAGAATTTCGTCGTTGATATTAACAGCGAAACGCGCAAAAGAAAGTGAATACTGAAAGGGCTTTAAATTTACGTCGGCGTTTTTTTCCAACAAGTAATCCACTAATCTTTCGTCTCTGTTGTAAATTGCTGTGGACAATAATGTTGTTTGTTGTTCTTTCTTTCCATTTAAATATGAAGATACTTTGTTCACGTCAAAATTTGTTGTTCTTAGTAAAAATTCAACGTTGACATAATTTATATCCTTTATATGACGGATAGGGAATATTGGAAGTGGCTTATCGAACTTTTTTGTCGGCATGGTTTCTTTTACGGATCTTGAATCGTCAGAAAGTCAATTCTGAAAGAAGAAATCAATTTTAGTAATTGATAATAAATTGTGCTATGTATTAAAATTTTATTAAATAATTTTTAGTAATTTATTATAAATTAGTAAATCAAAGCTAGCATAAAAATTCTAATCTAGCGTACTACAATAAGAAATTTTTTTTTTTAATTAAACTTTTGGCAAAATTCTTGAATCAATAATTTAATTAAAAATGAAATATATGAATATTTTATTTTGTATTGTAATTCTTCACAGACTTTTATGATTTTTATTAGCTTGACTTATTTGTATGTATAGATGACGGAATCTTTTGAAGCAATTTTTATCAATTTTAAAAGTCTGAATAATTTGAAAATTCACAGACGAATTTCAAAATTTTGTTTTCGATCTTTTTTTTTTTTTTTTAAATATAATTAACTTTTAAAAATTTTAATATAAATTCTTTAACTAATATTATTTAATATATATTGCTTACTTACTTTTAAATTATCTGAATTTTGTAAAAATTTATTCACTCTAAAGTGAAAATTCTAAATATAAAACAAACACTTTGAAAATTCAAAACAGCACACGTCAACTTTATTTTCCTATCTTGTGCACTGTAGTCAAAATGCTTCTAAGATAATTACTGAATAGCTGTACTGTGCTTACAAGAAATAATAATATGCATATCGTAGAGGTCCCATAATGCACTGAATCCTGACAACATACCTACTTTTGAAAAGGCTGAACCTTAACGAGTAATATACAAATTTTTCGTTGAAAAATACTTTTCTTAAGTACTTTAAGGCAGCCCTTTAGTTGCAATCTCATTTACTCGTATCGAGAAAGTCATTATAGAAAAATTTGAATATATTTAATGTTACTATGACCATCTTAGACTTCTATACATTTAAAATTATACTATATAAGAAACAATACCCAAAAAGTTTTTGAGAATATAATTTTTTTCTAACGAATAGTATAGAAAAATTTCAAAATTTTCCAGGAAGGGTTTTTCGATAGGTACTGAAAAATATCAAAAATATTTTAAAAACAAAAACTTTTCAAATTGATCGATCTAGCGTGGAAAGCCCCAAATACAATCTTATCAGTGTTGCATACTCATATATCATTAAGTTCATGACGTAGGTTCAAATACTAATTTTTTGTTGTTTCCCTGAAATGTAAAATTGATTTATAATAACTTTGATAAAAATTAAATTAAAAAAATTTAACTGCTAATTATTATTTTAACTTATACTGAGTAAAAAAATTTCATTTGAAAAAAAATGAGCAATGTTATAAGAAATTAATTTGTTTAAAAATTTTCATCAATTTTTGCTAAAAAGTTTTTTTTAGCAAAAAAGTTACTTCGAGAAAAATTTTTATTTCTTCAGCAAAGAATAAAATTTTTAAACAAATTAATTTATTGTTACAAAAGTGCCCATATTTTTCAAAAAAAAAATTTTTTTCTCAGTGTATTAAAACCTTGAATATATTATCCTTTCCCGTAAACATATATTCTTGGAAAGAAATTAGAAAGAATATAAATTATTAAGATTTCTAGGTAGAATTTCTATTGAAAACTTCTTTCTATTGTTCACCTTAATGACAAATTGTTTCGATTATTTTCGAAGACACATTAATTATCGTAAGCATATCTAATTCTTTTCATCATCTTCGATGCATGTAAAATTTTTGATTTATTGTTATGAAGAAAATTGTCATCTGAAATAACCCTGATAAATAATATGAATTCAGAAGTATTAGAAATAGCAAAACTATAATTCTCTTCAATACTTGAATTTTTTCTCCAATAGAAAATTAACATTATTTGAATTTTTTTTAACATTATTTTTTTTTAATATTGTGGGCAATCGAAAATTCTCGATTTTAAAAAATTCATAACTTAAAAACTATCAACTTTAGGAAAATTTTATAACTTTCGTTTTCAAATTACCCAAATATTAAAAAAAAAAAAAATTACCAATCCCCAAAAAATTATTTTTTAAACAATTTTTTCAACAAATAATTATAAACAATTTATGACCCGAGATTTCGAAAAAATAACTAGTCAAATGTACCGTACATCAAGGAAATAATCCTAAAAATAATAAGTTAAATTAATAAATAAAAAATAATTTAATTTTGTACCCCGACCTCAAAAGTTTACGAAAAGGTATTACAGGGTCTAAACTAATAAGCCATTTTCAAATGAACAGATGTTCTGCCGGTATAAATTTTGCCTAAACGAGAGGGGATAAGTCATTTGGACTGAGACTTAGTTCTTGAAATGAAATGAAAAACATAGCACGTACCCACATCATGTTTTTCCATCACTATTAGTATTTTCTGCATCCAAACAGTGACTGCGTGTTTAAGTTTTTTTTTTTTTTTTTTAATAAAAGCATACGCTCAGTTAACCTATTAAAATTTAAACTTTCGATAATTATAAATGATATTTTAGTGTATAATTTTGTTGCATCAAGTGTTGATTGTTCGTCAAAACATGTTCTGTAAAAAAATACAAAACGTTATGTGAAAATTAATAATTTCTTATAATTTTTATAATCATAAAAAAAATTTCTTACAAAATGAAGAGAAGGAAAATTTCCAAAAAGACATCAACAAAAACAAAGAGCGATTTTTTATCAGCTGTTTTTCATGGTGATAAAAAAAAAATTTTAAATTATCTGAAAAATAATTGGGACATAAAAATTCGAACAGGACGAACGTCTTCATTGTTGTACCTCGCAATAAAGCAGAAAAATTTCAGTCTTATCGAATTATTATTGGACAATGGTGCGGAAATAAACGGTGCCCTTCAGACAGTCGGTATTTTAGAAGGTTACACGGCATTACATATCGCCAGTGGAGATAATGACGAAAAATTAGTGCGTTACTTAATTGCCAGAGGCGCTGATGTCAATTTCTCGGCACCTGATGGAGGACAGCCCATTCACGCGGCGGTATATTTTCAAAATATAAATATCGTTAAAATATTACTTGAAAATGGCGCTGATATAAATGCTAACTACCCAAAAGAACTGTACATAAAATACCTGGTGGGTGAAAAATTTTCCAATGACTGCTACGAGGAAATAAACTTATTAATTCACGGGATAATTAAAAAGAATTATGGTTTAGTAAAACTTTTGATTGAACATGGCGCAGATTTTCGGAATTGCAAAAAAACAGTTCTGCTGCACGCAATTGAGAGCAACAGCCAAGAAATAGTTCAATTGATAATAAATAACGTGTCTTCACTTTGCAATAAAAACAAAGGTATCAAATTATCCGAATTTATTAACGCTACTTACCCGTCGGGAAAATTTTCAGGTTACACGTGTTTGCACTTGGCTTGCAAAAATGAGAATCCATTTAGTGTCTTGCATCTGATCCAAAATGGCGGCAACGTTAACGCTGTCGCGGAAGATGGAGTCCAGCCGATACACTTGGCGGTTTTGCACCCAAATGTAGAAATTATAGAAATTCTTATTGACAATGGCGCTCATATAGACGCTCTCTTCAAGACTCACCACTACGGAAATTTTCCAAAACTTTCCGAGTGGGTTCACAGCAACGACATAACCCTTATGACGCACTCTATACTCTACGGAAACATTAACGTGGTGAAATTGTTGCTTGAATACAACGTGATCCGCAAAACAAGCCATCGGTTTATCAAAAATATCGTCTTCTATGCCGCAGAGAGTAATAATCTAGAAATAATGATGTTAATACTTGAAAAGTTGAGTAAAATATTCGGAAAAATGACTCGACGCTTCAAAAGCTTCGTCAATGTTAAATACTCACAAGGTTCCTACTCAGGATACACACCTCTGCATATGGCTTGCCGGAACAAGAACTTGTCTTGCGTAGAACTGTTGATGCAAAATGGCGCTAATGTGTTAGCACGAGCTGCAGATGGCGCTCAGCCTATTCATGTTGCGCTGATTATTCCTGAGAATGAAGAAATAATTAAGCTACTGCTAGACCGAGGCGCTGATGTAAACGCCAAGTATCAATTGAAGTTCTTAAAAAAGCACATCAATAATCCATCATTGTTAGACTTTAACAATAACTTTACCTTGATAAATTACGCCATATTTGTGCGAGATTCTGAATTGGTTGAACTGTTGCTTGATTATGAAGCTAACGTTAATATAAAAAATAATTTAAATAAAACACTTTTGATGTACGCTGTTGAAAATAATCTTACTAGAATTGTCGATTTGCTTTTGAACAATTTCGGCTATGCTCAGAATATCGACGTTAGGGATAACTCTGGTCGCACTGCGCTTCACTACGTGCTAGACAGCAAACCTATGAAGAATTTTCGATTTTCATTGCGAGATCTCTCTTTTCATTACACCGAAAAAGGAGAAATTGCCAATATGCTATTGAACGCTGGGGCAAACGTCTTTGCAATGATTCACGATGATCCAAAGACCCTGATCGCTAACAGCGCTGCTTATAGAGCATGTCCTCAAGTTCTGAACGTAGTTTTAACAAAGCAGCTGACCATTCAGAGGGATTTTTCGTCACCCCTAACATATGCCACCAAGGAAGTTGATTATAAAAATGATTTTAATAAATCTTATGGTCATTTGAGAAAAGATATCGTCAAGGCTCAAAAGCACGTGGTTTACCAGCACTGTATCAAGTACATCGTCAGAAGACAAGGCATTGGATTTGAAGTTGCTGACTCCGACATTTTTATGATGAACCTTCTGATAAACGAACCTGATCAACGTGCGCTAAATATATTTCATATAGAAACTGAGATATCTGTTAACTATTTGGTGAATAAATTAAAGGCGAAATTTATTGCCGGAACTCGTCTATCTTACTTTGATATTTTAGGCAAAGATGTTCACAGCCTTGCAGGCTATTTACGAAAGCCTGAAATAGTTATGGAACTTGCCATGGACAATTATAGAAATGAGTTGAGATATTACTACTCAGCTTTTAGATGCAAATGGGCCCAAGCTTTCCTAAGGAGAAAATTGTTGGATGCGTGCAATAGTCAGAGTCATAAAATCGTCACACTTACTACTTTACCTTATGACGTTATGCTTATAGTATTTGAGTATATTGATAGCAATCAAGACTTGAAAAATTTTCTCCTGGCAGCAATAACTTCAGATCATTAGTTAAAAGTTTCCAGATCCAATGTAAAAAATTATTTCAATTAATTTAATAAGTTATTGAGCTAAGAATATATATTCTTAAAATTTTTCTTAATAAAAGTATTTTTTTTTTCACTTTACGATCATACAATGCTTCAAATTATGCAATGTTTACAATAATTACATGACGGATAGGAACTTTGCTCATTTTAATAAAAATTGAATTAATTTTTGTAATTAATGGATCTTAAGATATTTTGTATAGATATTAGATATAATTATAGTGAAATTTTTGTATTGATAATTATAATTTTTATGCTATTTTATTGACTGATAAAATTTTTAATGACTTATTTACTTTCGATTATTCCTTACAATATTAATTAAAAATAAAATTTAACAAAATAAAGAAGAAAAAAAATTTTTTTCGAAGAATTAAAAAACAGTAAGTATAAATTATTTTTGTTTTTAATTAAATCAAGTTAAAATTTTAAATAATTTAAAAATAGACTGTCAATATAATCACATATGAATGTAAAAATTATTATTTAATTATTTTTTAACTTTAAATTGAAAAACTATAAAATTCTCACGGATAATTATTATTCCGTGTCATTACTTTGTCTTATAAAAAATACTTATCTTTTTAGAACTATAAATTAATCATTATACTTTACAACCAAACCGACGAAACTTCGTAAAACGAATAATTGTGTTTAAAAAAATTATTCTTATGATTCTTGTGTCAATGAAAAATAATTTTTCGATAATCGTATTAATAGACAGTTTCTTAATTATAATAATTAACAAAAATAATTTTCAAAAACAATAAATTTAATAATTAACAACGAAATAAAAAATGCAAAACATTATTAATTATTAATAACAAATTTTTATTTTCTTATAAGTGATATTAAAGCCGTAAACTTTAAAAACCAATATAAGATTAATTTAACATCTAAAAATAATTCTAAAATAATAATATTGATTTTAATTACGACAATATAGATAACTAAATATCAAATTATCAAATTTTATTTTAATATCACTTTGCCATTAGCATTAGACACCAATGTTTATGACAATTTTTTTTATAACCTAAAATTTTTACCGTTAATTTGCAAATTGTTGTAATACCAGATTCAACAAATATTAATTAACTAATTAAATATCAATTAGCTCGTTAAATTTACCATGAATTGATAATTATTTATCCAAAATCACACTTAATAATAATTTGAAAATAAAACTCTAAATAATTCAAATTTTGTGCACTTTTGAACCAACAATAACTGGATTTTTTTTGGTAATTTCCTCAGCGGCCATCTTCTTGTAATCAAAATTACATTTATGCATGTCACTGTATCGATGAAGACTACAAAATACACCTCCACAGCGACAATCAAATCCAGTTAGACCAAGTTTCTTGCGACAGGTGTAGCACCGATTTCTCTTCTTTGGTTTTTCAGCATCCGAAGTTCCAGCTTGACGGTCTGCGTCTTCCATCGGCGTGACGTCACCAGTTATTTTCTGGCAAGCTGATGATCCTTGAATTGACTCAGCATTTGTACACGTGGCTGCTGCTGCTGCTGCTGACTTTGGTAATGTTGCTGCAAGCGCAGAAGCTAGTTCTTTTTTTAGGATCACGTTTTTATAGCAGACCGAGCAATGTCCTTCGGTGGCTGGTGATCCAAAAAATCCACATCCGCTTAAACAAAATTCTTCAACTGGTTCCATTGTTTTTTGTTGATGCTAATGATATGAAAAACACTTGAAGTTGCTTTTAAAATATGTGAATATTATTATATATTTATTTGTTTATTTTTATATATGTATGAGTCAATATTTATACATATATTTTAAAGGATATGAATCGGAGAGCCGCTGAAGTCTTTAAGGCAAGGTATGAACGACTACTGACTGCTAACTGATGAATGACGAAGGGTTTTTGAGGGCTCGGCTGTTGAAATTACTTAGAAAAATTTTGGGTATAGTCTAATTCAGAATTTACTATAGTGTACATAGTCAAATTTGTTGAATAGCTGGTGGAGAATTAACCAATTAATTTAAATTGGTTTTTTATTGACACTGAAGTTGGCAGACATTCAAAATTATTTTTAAATCTTATAATAATGCAATTATTATAAAAAAAAACGTAATTAAAAAATTCTACATGTGAAAATTAATAAAAAATTACAAGTGAAAATTTTTTGAAACATTTTTTTATTGCAATTGATTTGGTAGTAAAATTTTTAAAATTGACAGCTGGCGGCTAACTTCAGCATTATTTTTTATAGACTGTAGATGTCGCTTTGTGTTTTAAAATAACCAAAATGTAGGTTATTTATAATTTATGATACTATTAATTTCATGAAAATAAATTTAGCAGATATTAAATAATTTAAATAAAATTTTAAACAAATTTTTAATTTCTGTCAATCTCAGTGTCATGAATTATTATGAAAAAATTCGATGACATTAAAGTTAGCTGTCACTTGTCAATTTTTTAATTTTTTAATTTTTTCCAAAAAATTATTTTTAAAAAATTGCATTTGTAGTTTTTTTAAAATTTCTAAATGTCAATTTTTTTTTGCCATAATTTATTTGTTAGAAAAATTCTTAAAATTATCAACTATCTGCTAAGTTAATTTTCCATAAAAATTCGACATGTTGATCTCATCTAATTTATAAAATATATTGTCTAACTACCTGAGAGTTGTTATAAATATCATGAAAAAATTTAAATAAAAAAATTCTATATTTATAAATTTAAAAAATTACAAGTGCAAATTTCTTCTTCTTCTTCTTCTTCAGAAGAAAAAAACGATCCATCGACAACTTCACCACCCATTGTACTCCAACCAAATATCACCGGCGCCCTAGATGTTGGTCAAGGTCTTCTAGTACCTCTGGTACCAGTAGTAGACCCTACAAGCAATACAACTGCAGCCAGTCCTCTGGTTGCAAGTCTTTTACCAGTAGCCGTCGAATCAGTTCCTCCTACATCAACACCAGCAGACTCTGAATCCGATGAATCCAACTCCAGCTCGGCTGAGGTAAATTAGATAAGAATCCTTGAAGATTATCTAAAATAAATTAAATTAAATTATGATTAATATTATTATTATGATTATTAATATTATTTATATTATTATAAAATGATATTGATGTATGACTGATGTAAAATTTGAATAAAATGTTAAATGTCTTTATTGACATTAACAGATAAAAGATGACATGGATGTTGCTGAAGACATTATCTTTAGACCACTATTTAGGTATCGTCAAGAAGTTGCTGATCGTCAACAAAGTAGAAAATATTATCAGCCATATTTATACGCTTATCGTAAGCCGAATTATTATAATTACGACTCCGATTAATTTGTATTAGCAACCTTGCAGTCACATTATGTGACTGTCGTGACTTGTGAGCTATAAATAAATAAAATTTTGCTTTATTAAATAATGAATTTTTTTAAAATGCACTGTACTTTTTTAACTATTGATATTTTTTAAGATATAAGCTCATCCCAATGTTACACTCATCGAGAGCTTTCATTTGAGTACCGACTTGCATTTTTGATATATTTTTCATATATAGATATATATAATATATATAAATATATGAAAAATTCATGTGGGTACTCAAATGAAAGATCTCGATGAGTGTAATGTCAGGGTGAACTTATATTTTTAAAATTATCAATAGTTCACAAGATACAAGGTCATTTCTTAATTAAGTATCCACCAAATTTGACTAAAAAAACCGATTTTATCAGAAGAAATAGTTTTTTCAGTGATGATGTCTTCACTTTTACAGCAACTCCCGATAACACACAGAAGAAATA
This sequence comes from Cotesia vestalis, assembly GCA_000956155.1. Classification (NCBI taxonomy): domain Eukaryota; kingdom Metazoa; phylum Arthropoda; class Insecta; order Hymenoptera; family Braconidae; genus Cotesia; species Cotesia vestalis. The sequence continues at coordinate 10,379 of JZSA01000761.1, forward strand.
AAAAATATTTAATAAAATTTCCACAAAAAACAGACATTTTAAGTATTTAATAATTAAAGTAAAAATATTTAGGAGGATGCGTCAACTTTGAAACAACTTTTGCAAATGCTGGAGAAGTTTAGTTCCGAGACTAGTCATTTATATATACTCGGGGCTAAAAAATAAGAAAAATATGGCAGTGTTTCCGCAAATACGTTGTTAATTATGTGCTAAGTGCCTTAAAAAAAAAGATCCTACATGAGATCGTTCCTCCTGGTTGCACCGTTGTACGCAATAAATTCTTTTAAATTATGAGAGACAAGAGCCGTGACCTTGTCAGCTTCCATTGAGTATTTTTTAACGAACCGCTGTTAATTTCAGTGTTAATTAATTATTTCTAGTAGGTTGTCACTATGATGGTGTATAAAATGATTGAATTGACGAGGATTACAGCAGATAAGGGTCTCTCACGCGACTGTCAAGATGACTAAGGTAATACAAGTGTGAACAATATTCAAATTTTTATTTTAATTGAAAATATCCGGCGGAGCTGAATGCTACCGTGGGATTTTCTCTTCAGTATTAACTTTTAATAATGAATAATTGCAGATAAATAATTATACCTGTGCTGTGGCGAGCTGGCTTGTTTTTGTTTTTGTTATAAACTCTAAAGCATATGCTGATTTGTCATCGTCATTGAATACTACTGAAACTCCCACGACTTCTCACTCAGGCGCTTTCTTAGATTCTGCTGAAAAGGTATTATTTTATTATTTATTTTGTGTAAGTATACTTAATCTTATGAATTTTTTTTTTGAGGATATTAATTAACTTTTTTAAGCATTTAAAATAATTGTGAATGTTGCAAAGTTATTATTGAAATAATTAGCTTTCAAAATTTGGGTACTGTTTAGAAAATTTATATCAAAATCATCAAAAAAAGATAAAATACAAATTTTATCCAAAAACATGAGAGCCAAAATTTTTTCCAACTTTTTTGGAGGCAAAAATTTTCTCCAATTATGATAAGTAAATTTTTTGAAAAGTCTTATTCAGAGTTGTAAAGACTTTCCAAGAGTTTTTTTCAGAGAATTATTTCCACAAGGGTGAACTAAAAAAATAATTTTTTCCAGGACTCTTCTTCTTCTTCTTCTTCAGAAGAAAAAAACGATCCATCGACAACTTCACCACCCATTGTACTCCAACCAAATATCACCGGCGCCCTAGATGTTGGTCAAGGTCTTCTAGTACCGCTGGTACCAGTAGTAGACCCTACAAGCAATACAACTGCAGCCAGTCCTCTGGTTGCAAGTCTTTTACCAGTAGCCGTCGAATCAGTTCCTCCTACATCAACACCAGTAGACTCTGAATCCGATGAATCCAACTCCAGCTCGGCTGAGGTAAATTAGATAAGAATCCTTGAAGATTATCTAAAATAAATTAAATTAAATTATGATTAATATTATTATTATGATTATTAATATTATTTATATTATTATAAAATGATATTGATGTATGACTGATGTAAAATTTGAATAAAATGTTAAATGTCTTTATTGACATTAACAGATAAAAGATGACATGGATGTTGCTGAAGACATTATCTTTAGACCACTATTTAGGTATCGTCAAGAAGTTGCTGATCGTCAACAAAGTAGAAAATATTATCAGCCATATTTATACGCTTATCGTAAGCCGAATTATTATAATTACGACTCCGATTAATTTGTATTAGCAACCTTGCAGTCACATTATGTGACTGTCGTGACTTGTGAGCTATAAATAAATAAAATTTTGCTTTATTAAATAATGAATTTTTTTAAAATGCACTGTACTTTTTTAACTATTGATATTTTTTAAGATATAAGCTCATCCCAATGTTACACTCATCGAGAGCTTTCATTTGAGTACCGACTTGCATTTTTGATATATTTTTCATATATAGATATATATAATATATATAAATATATGAAAAATTCATGTGGGTACTCAAATGAAAGATCTCGATGAGTGTAATGTCAGGGTGAACTTATATTTTTAAAATTATCAATAGTTCACAAGATACAAGGTCATTTCTTAATTAAGTATCCACCAAATTTGACTAAAAAAACCGATTTTATCACATGACTATTCTGGATAAAAAATTTTTCTTATTCTCTTAATAATGTAGATAATTTATAATTTATAGAAATAATTATTGCATGCTACGAGTGACCCAATTATTTATTTACCATAGTTCTATAGTTTTATTTAATTCCATTGAAGTAATTAATTTTAATCCTTAAACATTGATTTATAAAAATAAAAATTTTAATTTTATTTCATCATAGCTATCTTCATTGATCATTAAAAAAGTTGAGAAGATAATTTGATTTGTTTGTTTACATCAAATTCAAATGATCATTAGTCATCAGAAATCTCATTACATCAATCAAATAAAAGATTAAAATGAATAATGTGTCAATAAAACCAGTAATCTCTCACATAAAATCGACTTCCAGGAAGATTACGATCACGTCATATTATATGTAGATTATTAAATTTCGTAATTATAATTATTACTTGTTTACTTAACTTACTAAGTGTGAAAATGAAAGCAACAAAACAAGTCATCGAAGCGCGGTGATCCATCGTCCACCAGTTAACAAGTTTAAAGGACATTGCTCTGAACACATGAAGTTTTTTATTAACTCTCTATTCGTCACCTGTTCAAGATCAACCGGGTTGAGTCAGTGATTCTCTGCTCGTTCTTACCTGGAAATAAAAATCATTTAGTTAGTAATATAATTGTCGAATGATTAATTCACGAGAGAAGAATACTGGTGGGGATTAATATACAAGTATTGTTTATTTACATTAATTTTACGATTACCATCGCTTGGAAATGGAAAATATAATGAAGATTCTAATGAATTATGACCTGACAATATTTTCCTCCTCTGCTGCTACAGAATATATAAATTTGCAGAGGCTGAATCCTTTTCATATACTCAACTATTCTTCTTTCATTCTGATCTTGTCAGAGAAAGCACTCCGACAAGATGGCCGTTTTTACTGAAACTGTAAGTTTAATTTCATTATTAATATTAATTAAAACTAGCAACCTTACAGTCACTACGTGACGTGTGAACTATAAATAAATAAAATTTTGTTTTATTAAATAATAAATTTTGTTGAAATGCACTGTACTTTCTTAACTATTGACATTATTAAAGATATAAGCTCATCTTGATGTTACACTCGTCAAGAGCTTTCGTTTGAGTACCCACATGTATTTTTATATATTTTTCATATATACATATATATAATATATATAAATATATGAAAAGTTGATGTGGGTACTCAAATGAAAGCTCTTGATGAGTGTAACATCAGGATGAGCTTATATCATTAAAAATGTCAATATTTCACAAGATACAAGGTCATTTCTGAGTTATCTATCTAAAGATTAAATAATTTTATTAGTAATGTTAAAAATGATTTTTTTCAATAGATTTTACTTCTACTTACCCTGACAATCGCAATTGAAGCCAGCATCGAAGCATTTGGTCTTCCGAAGAAATTTATGGCGCCTAACCAAGGCATCGAGAGAATTCGACTTGGAACTTTTCTAAAAGTAAAAGATCTCAACAGCACTCAGGATGAACCAATCACCGACAGTCCGTTGATACGTCTTGCAATTCGGCCCTCGAATAAGGCCAAGGAAGATAATGATGAAAACCTAGAAAATCCACCTGCAGATTCGCTAATGACTCGCATAAGAAGACAACGTCAAGTTGACTCAGAAGACCTGGAGACAGCAGAGTCCATAGTTTTCCGACCACTTTTTGTCTACCGGCAACAGGTCGCTGAAAGAAATCGCGCTCAGCGAAGCAAAAACCCAATTTATGGATCTTATCAATATGGACCGACTAAATCTCCTGGTCATTAAGTTTTAATATTCTTAAAGTTTATTTTTAAGTTATATTCAAGTGATTAGGTTCACTATTGCCTGGATCATGACAATTACACGACTGGTAAATAACAGAAGACTATCGCTCTCTCTCTTTTTTGATTTACAACCTATATTATATTTGTTTGTTTTTATTTTGATCGAGATAATTAAATTAAATTGTATTGAAATTTATTAGACTTTTTAAAATGTCAGTAGAAGTAACTTTTAATAATAATTGCAAAGCATTTTATAGAGAAGAAATATGTAAAATACTCGAAAAAGATTTTTTTGACGATCAAGTTCTTCCGAAATTTAATATTACGGCGGAATCGGAAGAATCTATAAATGACAGGTACTTTTATTTATTTAATTAAAAATAAGTAGCATTTTAAAGTTAAAATCATTAATTAATTATGAGATTGTTAGTTTAGAAATATTGTAATGTAATTAATAAAAGATAATTATTCTTCTGAAGTAAGATAATTTTTTCTTTTCATTTTTTCTTTTTTAAGCAAATACTTTATTTTCAGATTTTCATTTGAATTTATTGATGTTTTTATTTGTATTCTTCTTGTTGAAAAAAAAAAAAAAATTTTAAGAACTAAAATTTTTTTACAGTCAATATTTCTAAATTAGTTTTTTTAATTAGAGTCTAGAAAAATATTTAATAATTTTTTTTATAATTTAATTTGTTAAAAAAAAATCACAAACAAAATATACATCAGTGTGTCATTAAATAAAATTATTCCGCAACTTGGAAATTCCTTGTTTATCTATTAAACACTGGGAACATTTCTTATCAATTTTAATTATTCGAATAATTATTAAAAATAAATTTTACTGTGACGTTTTGGAAAATTTTAGTTAATAAATTTGATAATTGATAGAATTCCCGTTGGGAATTTTCGAATAATATAATTTTTACCAAAAAATTATTAAAAAAAAAATAATAATGATTTTTTATTTTATTTTAGTGTAGGTACGTCAAATAACAAAAAGAAGACTTGCAAATTCACTGTTACAGATTTTTTGGTACATATATTAGACAATCTAATAGCAACAATATTAATCCCTTTTTTCATCTGGCAACGGATATCTTCCAGCGAATGTCTTAAAAAAATTATCAAAATAACTTTTGAGGTGCTTGAATTAATATGACTTTATTAGACTGTATTTTTATAAAAATAAATAGTAATAATTTAAAAATAGATTTTCTTAATATAAGTTTTTCATATTCTTCTCAGTGATACTAAAATTAAAATGAATTATTTTAAATATCAAAAATTAAATAACTAAAAATTTTTTTTGAAAAAAAAATATATTTCTTCTTGCAATAAAAAATTTTAAAATCACAATCTAATTTTACATATAATAATTTAAATATATTTATTACTATTAATAAAAAATTTATGTTTTAGGTGATACTGGAATTAATTTTCTTGTCAATTTTTGCCGGCGTGTCAATATTGACGACAATAATCCTCTTAATCGATGATTCATTTATCGACTCACCTACGAATAATCTTGAGATTGAACCAAAAAAAAGTACCATTAATTAATATTACCTACTAATAAAAAATAAAAAAATTTTTTATCAATAATAAATCATAATGAGAAGATCATATTCTTCATTTATCAATTACGACTAAAAATTTCCAGACATTTGCTGATTTCACTGTAATTTCCCCAGTAAATTTTAGTTTTTAAGTAAACAGATATAAAAGATATAAAATAATAACATTAATACTTGACTGGTGGTAGCAATTAACAACGATCGACGTAGCTTTTGATCGTTAAGTATATAAAGTCGTCGAAATAATGACAAGGTATATCACAGAGTTGTGGCAATTTTTTACGACGTACAACCTAAAGCTTATAAATTTATAAGATAAATATAAATTTGTTATTTAAGTTACTATCAAAATTTATGTAAATAATTTAAATTCAAAAAATGGCTAGTGAAACAATTTTTGCGAAAATCTGTCTGGTTTTTTGTTTAATTGCATTGGTTAAGTCCCAGACGGTGTATATAGATGTTTCAACAGGAAGGATCGTAAGTGTTGCGAAGGGTCAAAATTTGACTGATAGAATAAATATATCTTCACCGAATCATGGAGGAAATCAACACCATTCAAGGTGGATCTGTCAAAATAGTGATACTGGATTTGAAGTGAGTTTATTTTTTTTTTTATTACAAATTTTTATGAACGTGAAAAAAAAAATTAGAAAGTAACCAGTAAAATCTAGATTATACTGAGTGATATCTAGATTATACTGAGTGATATCTAAATTATACTGAGTGATATCTAGATTATACTGAGTAATATCTAGATTATACTCATTACAATCTGGGATGATATCCAGTATTATCTTGTTCTTTCCGTGTAGACTAATATAAGTCTAATATAATAATTATATGCCTATTTATTAATAATTATTATTAATTATGAATTGTAAAAAAAAAAATAAATATTAAATGGATTAAATTGTTTACAGTTTTCTCTTTCACACGAAATAGTACTGAGTTCATTTCCGGATCTTGTTCAACAGCCACAAACTGATAACACGCTCAAACCCAGAATAGCTGAAGAAACTACTCCGGAATGGATTTGTACCAACGATAAAACAAATGACACGGTAAATGTAGTCTCAGAAAATTTTTTTTTAATCATATTTAATTTTTAAAATTAAAAAAAAAAAATTTAATCACTAAAATTTTTTATGTTCTTATAATTAGCAGGCATCTAAATTTTTTTTTTGTTCAAAAAAAAAATTAGGTTCGACAAAAAAAAATTACATTTGTGATTTTTTCTATAAATTTTGTTTTTCGTTATTTATTTACAGATAATACTGAGCACGGAAGAAATTGCTGACAGATCCCCAAAAACTATTTCTAAAGATTCACTGTACTTTGATTTTACCACGAAAGCCCCGTTCCCGGAGGTATCGTTTAATTTTCCCACGGTAAATAAGGACGATGCAGTATCCTGGGGTGAATACGCCAAAAATAATACGAAGTCAATTAATGAGAAATTCGGCGAGGAGCTTATTGATATTCGAATGAAAAAACAGAATTAAATGAATTTATTTTCTTAATATTATTATTCTAATAAATTTGTTATATTCTTCTCGGCACTAATAAAATTCAAATAAATAATATTATTTAAATTATGATAAGCATTAAAAGTTTAATAAAATAATACTTTTACTTCAATAAATACTTTTCTTACTGAACAGTAAAAAAAATTATAAAATCACAGTCTAATTTTTTATACATAATTAATAAGTTAGATTAAAGAGTATACTATTCATTACTATCAAAGAAATATTAATACTTTTTTTTTAATAACGATAATAATAATATTTAAGCAGTTTATATATAAAATAAATAACAATCTTTTATGTAGGAATAATTGATCTAAAAATAATAGCTTCAACACTTAAAAAAGGTGATAAAACTTGCGATCAATATAATTACCACTTGTTTAAACAAATAGTTGATTCTTCATTTCTGCGTCGTAAAAAATTACGTAGGCATGGTTATATTATATATATTATGAGTAATTTAAAAAACATATAACATCGAGTAAGTTATCAATAAAAAAATAAAAACTAAAAATAAGAAGAAGACAAGATTGAGCAATAGGTCATTCGATAAATTTCCTTACTTAAATCAATCTCACACATCTAATTGATATGTTTACAGTTACAATTTTATTTATATACATAAATATAATCATGAAAATTTTTTTAAATTTAATAAGGAAATTATCACAAATTTTAAATTCAAAAAAATTTTTATCAAAGTTAATTTCAAAGTTGAAAAAAATTTTTTTTTATTATTTCTATGCATTTAAAGTGAAAAAATACGTTGTTTCCCGAAAAAAAAATTTTTTTGTACGCCCTTTTGGCCCCCAGTGGGTTCCTCGGGTGCTATAAGGGTGTAACAAAAAATTTCAAATTTGAAAAAAATTTTTTTTCATCATTTTTACGCGTTTTAAGGAAATATACGTTGTTTCCCGAAAAAAAAATTTTTTACTACGCCCTTATGACTCTTGATAGGTACTCTGGGTGCCATAAGGGCGTACATAAATTTTTTTTTGCATTTCTGCCCGTTTTAGGCGTAACTACGTCGAAATTCCCGGAAAAAAATTTTTTTTTATACGCTCTTATACCTTTTCAAGGATATTTTTTTCGGGATACGCCCTTACGGCATAAGTAACGCGATATAATTGTTATAAAAAAATTTTTTTTAATTTATAATTTTAGTCTAGGTACGTCAAATGACAAAAAGAATATCCAAAGTAAATTCAATGAATTTTAGACTTTAGTTAATACGTATAAATATAAATCTAAATATAAATATAAACATTAAAATATATTAATGATACTCAAACAAAGATAATATTTAACTGGTGGTGGCAAACATCGACCACGACCGTTGTGTCATTCGATTACATCGTACACAAAGTCTTTAAAGTGACGAAGCATCTTACAGACTCACAGTAACCTTCTGGATACTATTGCCGTAATACAATCTAAAATTTATAGAATTAATACAAGTATTTATAACGAAAAATATTAATTTTTTATTTAATTATTTGATGTATTGTGAGTAATTAAAATTAAAAAATGAAAAGTGAAAAATTTTTTGCAAAAACTTGTTTGATTGTTTGTCTAATTGCTTTGGTAAGATCGCAAACAGTGTGGATAGACGTTGACACTGGGAAAATCCTCGGTGTATCGAAAGGTCAAAATCAACAAAATAACAATTACGGGCAGAACTTCAACAGACCGCAGTATCCGGTTAATTATGGAGGAAATCAGCGACCTACTGTAACTGAGAATGTCAATTCACTGTGGAATTGTAGAAACAGTCAGACTGGAGTTGTTGTAAGTTGAAATTTTTTTATATTTTATCAAACTGTTAAAAATATCTGACTTATTTTTTTTATTATTCTATTTTTAATGTAGATTATACTATACAATAATGAAAATTAATACAGCAGATATTTATTAAATTTTAATAATTTTTTTAAGAAATAAATTATGGGGAAAAAAAGTTATTTTTCGGAACTAATTTGTTTTTGTTAAAAAAAAAGTTTTAATTATTAAGTGACTGCTTTAAGAACTTTAATCTCATAAGAAAATATTTTAAAAGTTATCTGACGTCTGAAGAAATCAGCAGATATCTGATAATTTTTTTTTTTAAATTTGCCTTTGCAATTTTTACTCAATCTTCAGACGTGGAATTTTTTTCATAATAATTTAGTTCTTATAGAAATAAATAAAAAAAAATTACAGATGTCTGTTCATTTTAGTATCATCTAAAAAGTGTTTAAAGCGTGATATTATTTAAAAAAAACTTGAACAAATTAATTTTTCGATTTTTTATGGTCAAAAAATTTTTTTTTGCTCAGAAAAATTCTAAAAATTATCAGATGTCTTAATTTCAGTATCATAAAACAGCAGACATCAGAAAATTTTTTCTCTACAAATAAACTGCACCATTAAAAATTCATTTGAAACTCAATAAAAATAATAACAGGTTTTTATTAAAACAGAATAAATGCCTTTTGTCTTCAATATTAAACATGCTCCGAGTTGAAGTAAAAAAAAATATTAAAATTATTACAATTCACAAATTATATACCTCAATGCCAAAAGTAAATAAACTGCAACTGTTAATTACTATCAAATTACTTATCGTGTGTGTTTTGCAATATCAAGCAATATTAATAGACTTTAACGATTAAAAGTGTCTTAAAAAATGTTTTTCTAACTTGGTCTATCAGAAATATGATATTTATGGTTACACCGCTGCAGCTCACCGCTGTCTTGACAATAATTTTGAATTTAACGAATTTTATTTTATTATGATTATTATAAGTAGCAATAATGATAATATTTAAATTTGATTTAAAAAAATTGCATTTTTAATTTTTAAAAATTTTTACGTTAATTTTTTTGCTATAATATATTATTAAAAAATTTCTTAAAATTATTAAATATCTGCTAAATTAATTTTTATATTTTTTTCTACAAATTTTTTTTTTCATACTTATTGTTAATAAATTCTATATCCATGTATTTCCAATAATAATAGTTATTAATTATTTAATTAAAAATTTTGAGTGAAATATATAAATTGAATTATTTTCAGATTCCTATTTCAAGTGAAGTAATGGTAAGCGCATTCCCGGAAATAATTCAACAAGCGCAACGGGCTAACTTCCCTAGAAACAATTATCCTAATTATCACCGTCGACGTCACTATGACCCAAGCCAATACAGACAATATGAGTTTACTGTTAACAGAGGAAAACGTAGTACCTTAAACCCGGAATGGGTTTGCACAAATACCAAAACTGGAGATATGGTTTGTAAAATATAAATTAAATTTTTTTTTAAATAAATAAAGTCACTAAAAAAATACCCAATAATTTGCTTGTAATTATATTAAAAAAAAAAAAAAATAATTAATCATTTTATTACTGTAATTGCAGTTAATAATCGCCAGTGAAGCAATGTCCGACAAATTTCCAGGAACTAATCAACAAAATACAAACCAATATTCAAGTCCTTATCCAAACAATCCATGGTTGAATGGTCAAAATGCACCAACACAACAGCCCGGACAAAATATTGACCAAAATCAACCGAATTGGGGACAAAATAATATCATTAATAATAATAATAATCAAAATCCACCGAATTGGAACCAAAATCAACCAAACTGGGGGCAAAATGGCCAAAACATTCCAACCAAACAACCCGAGCAAAATGTTCCTCAAAACCAGCCAAACTGGGGACAAAACGATCAAAATAATCTTCCGAATTGGGGAAACAATCAAAATGATAATTCTGCTACTCGTCCAAGTGTTACGGTAACTCCAAGACCTACTACAGAAGAACCTGCTATTATTTTGACGACGAAAAAACCATTCCCGACATTAAATCCAGACATTGATTGGTTGCAATACATCCAGCCGACTACAAATCCTACGATTACCACTACTAAGAGAACGACGACTAAGAGACCGAGTTTAACTCAAGCGATTGATGGTGACGGAATTATTATGCCTCGTGGAGGTTTTGAATAGTAAATTAATTTAAAAGAAAAATAAAATTATTCTCTTAATCAACAAGAGTGATAAATTTTTATAATTTAAACTAGCAACCTTGCAGACTTGTAAAGTATAAATAAAAAAAATTTTGCTTTATTAAATAGTGACAGTGTTAAATTGCACTGTACTTTATCCAAACAATCCATGGTTGAATGGTCAAAATGCACCAACACAACAGCCCGGACAAAATATTGACCAAAATCAACCGAATTGGGGACAAAATAATATCATTAATAATAATAATAATCAAAGTCCACCGAATTGGAACCAAAACCAACCAAACTGGGGGCAAAATGGCCAAAACATTCCAACCAAACAACCCGAGCAAAATGTTCCTCAAAACCAGCCAAACTGGGGACAAAACGATCAAAATAATCTTCCGAATTGGGGAAACAATCAAAATGATAATTCTGCTACTCGTCCAAGTGTTACGGTAACTCCAAGACCTACTACAGAAGAACCTGCTATTATTTTGACGACGAAAAAACCATTCCCGACATTAAATCCAGACATTGATTGGTTGCAATACATCCAGCCGACTACAAATCCTACGATTACCACTACTAAGAGAACGACGACTAAGAGACCGAGTTTAACTCAAGCGATTGATGGTGACGGAATTATTATGCCTCGTGGAGGTTTTGAATAGTAAATTAATTTAAAAGAAAAATAAAATTATTCTCTTAATCAACAAGAGTGATAAATTTTTATAATTTAAACTAGCAACCTTGCAGACTTGTAAAGTATAAATAAAAAAAATTTTGCTTTATTAAATAGTGACAGTGTTAAATTGCACTGTACTTTCTTAAATATTGACATTTTTAAAGATATAAGCTCATCCCGATGCTACACTCATCAAGAGCTTTCATTTGAGTACCCACATGCATTTTTATATATTTTTCATATATACATATATATAATATATATAAATATATGAAAAATTGATGTGGGTACTCAAATGAAAGCTTTTGATGAGAGTAATGTTGGGATGAGCTTATATCTTTAAAAATATCATTAGTTGAAAAGATACAAGGTCATTTTTTAATTATTGACATTTTTTTAAATATAAACTCATTTCGATGTCACACTCATCGAGACCTTTCATTTGAGTACCCACATGGCATTTTTTATATATTTTATATATATGGTATTTGTGAAATATATAAATATATAAAATATATAAAATTTACTGATATGAACTGCAATAAAGATTTGTTAAAACTAAAAGTATTGTAAATTATTAAATTAAAAGTTGAAAGGTAGAATGAAAAAGAAGAAAAGATTAAATGTTTTATAAAATAATTACTGTATTTTAACTTCGTATAAAAATATCAACATTCATCAAATCTTTGATTCTTAAATTTCTTAACATTGTGAGAATCCTTTCCTGAGGATATCTTACAACAATAATAATTATAATAATAATAATAATAATGATGCAGGTACATTATCATTAATAATACAGTAAATATATAAATCTTATTTTTGATATAATGGTATCATAAATAAATCAATAATATATAATTATTAATGGTATAAAAAAAAAAAAACATTACACGCAAGCTTATAAATTAATACGAACATAGACTAATCAGAAATATTTAATAAGTATCAAATATTTTATAAATAATAAACACTAATAAATACGAAGTAAAATTAAAATTATTATCAATAGTATGACATTAATAATAATTAAGGTATTTTATGTTATGGTTGTATAAAGAGGGCTTTTACCGCCAACTCAAAGATTAACACTAACTTAGATGAATGAAGAGGATATAAAATATTTCATAAATAACAAAAATTAGTTAATATGAAATAAAATGAAACTTAATGGCAATAATAAAACTTACGTAATACTAATTAATTTCGATTTCGGTTTCAATTCAGGTCTTCTAAGTTTAAACGATCATTGTTTAACACCCGTGCTGCCAAAACGTTCTGTGAAAATAAAAATATTATTTGTCAATTATATTTTTAAATAAATTTCAAGATTTTGTGTAATTAAATTATGAAAAAACAAAAAAAAAATATACTCACAGCAAGATTATGAGTATTATCTGGTATATCACGATGCGGTCCAGCCGTCGGTGGTGGAAGTGCAGGTGCTAGCCCATTAGTTCCAATATCCAGAGTTGGATCTAATCTTAAAACTTCCGCTCGTGCAGTTTCTTCAACTTTCCTCACTGTCTCAGCATTCAGAAGTATATTATCACACCACAATGGACATCTATAAATCAATCAGTCGTTAAATAAATATCTCAGCGAGAATAAAAAAAATTATCATTAATTAATTATGCATGACGGATTTAAAAATGTTTAAGATTAAAAATTTAATTTTATTATTTTAATAAAATAGATTAAAAGAATTTAATTTAATTGAAAATGAAATAAAAAATTTCCAACCAACATACTTGTTCATTTCAGTCGACCCTTGTCCGCGGAAATGATCATAACCCTTGACCGGCTGATTGCAAATGTAACACATCATAGCTCCACAGGGACACAACATCTTGTTGCATCCCTCTTCCTTGAAGAAGGCCCTCTTGCATTGATAACAAGTCCGTGTCAATGCTTGGGTCATCTTCTCCTCGATGTACTTCCTGGCCTTGTCCTTCTTATCCAGCTCTCCACACTTGTACGGCACATGATTCGGTTCTTTGCACTGAATACATGATTCCTTCATACACTCAGGATTCAAGCACTTGAACACTTTGTCTCCTTCTGGCGGAATCGACGCAAAGTGGCAGAATGGACAAGAGACTAATCCTTCCAATCCAGCTGCCATGACCTCCGCAGCTTGCCGTTTCTTCAGCAAAATACTGAACTTGGTCGGCGGAAGAACATGCTGTAGGGTGGATATACTGAATTCACTTCCACAGTTGAGGAAGCATGGCACACGTGTCTCTCCATCACCCAGTCTTGTATCGGTTCCCTTAATAACGCAGGAATTGCAAAAAACGTGAGTATTTTCGCAAGTTGAGCACTTGGAAGGCATGCATTCGTCGTCGAAGCAACACTGACATGTCCACAGGCTTCCAGCTGCCTTTAGAGAATTGAATTCCTCCACTTCTAATTTTTTTATCATCTCCATATGATCATGGATCTCCTGGTAGTGACGTACGAAAGCCATCTCCTGCAGCAATGAAATGTCCTCAGTAGGAATCTCGCTCGCACGACGAGGATGAATGATGAAGTCTGATGAATTTCTCAGTTCTTTTGCAGCTAGACTTAAAATGTGGCTGAAAATTAATTTAATTTAGTTTTTTAGAATTAATTCATTTAGTTTTTTTTTTTTTTTTATTGTAAGATATTCTATTAATAAAATTTAAGTGATTATTTTAATTTCAATTTTTTTGAACGAATTTTTTTTTTTTAAATACATAAAAAAATTTAACTGTTCGTTTTTTTATGTACTTTAAAAAAAAAAAAAAATTATTCAACTTTTGAAGGCAAAAAAGCTATCGAAATCAAATTCTATTTATCACTGCGAATTCTAAAAATAAGTACTGATTTCTAAAATTAAAAATAATCCTATTCAATCTAGCAAGAAAAATAATTACTGCTTAAACCATAAAAAAAAAAAAATAAATCATTTACTAAACACTATTTACTTAAAATAAAAACTAAAATACCTGTGACGCCGATATATCCTAGAGATGGTATTAACCCTTACTCTACTGAACACATTTTTCAGGAACTCGAGGACAATCAAGCTATATTCGCACTTCCTGTTATTATCTTCAAAGTGTTTAAACGGATCCGGGAACAAACTGAGGAACTGCTCAACATTAAAATTCTTAGTGTAGCGCTGCTGCTCTTCAGTGACCTTGATTTTAGCCAAGTATTGCTCGCGAGTCGGATAGTCGTTGCTCTTCAACTTCTCATCCACAAAAGTCTTGACATCATTCTCGTTTTTGAACTCCTCCGCAGCGCTTCTGAGAAAATGGGGGTCCGCGTTGGGAAAAATTCCAGTAAGATACTCGTAAGTATCATCAATATTCGGAGTCATCCCGTCGTCTTCGGCAGCCTCATGAATCGTGAAGTTAGTTGGATGAACATCAATCACCCAGGAAGCCTCATTTTGCAGGATTCTCTCCACGATGCTTCCAAACTGGACGTCGTGGCTGGTTCCTGGTGTCCAGTCCGCCGGGCAGAAGGTCTTTATATACTCTCTGTCAATATCTGGAAACATTGCTCTCAATTTCTGATAAATTTCTTCACAAACTTTGTTTCCCGCGCTTGAAGTACTCGGGTTTGACTGAACCTGATCGTTGATTGGTTGTTGATTATTGGCCATTGCTGATCCAGCAGCATCCAGTTGATTTTCAATCTTCTTTAGAGGCACCGGAATCACTGGGTGATTACTTCTTACATTTTGAGAATACCTTTCCTCATTCAATTTTAAAAGATTTGCTTTTTCCATCGCTAACTTAAGTTTTGTTCTTCGCAGCTCTGCGAAATAATCATCGACATTTTTTTGTCGGTCATTCGGACAATTGATACCAGCAATTGTACCTCTGGCAGTATAAAAACTCGCAGTAGCAGCAGCAGGTTGGGAATTAATCATGCCATGGAAGTAAAATGGGTATCCAAGTTGATTTTGTAGATGTTGTTGTTGTTGTTGTAGTTTTTGTACACCGATGAAACATCGCTCAGGTTAGAATCATCAGAGTCTGTTTTATGAGATTGAGACGAACTATTGTCTTCGCTATCTCTGTCCATTTATAATAACGTTGACTGTAATTATAGTAATAGTAATTATTTGAAATAAGTAATAGAAATATTTTGGTTTTTTTTGTTTACTTACATACCTTTTCAGTTTTATCTGATGTGATTTAGTCAGCTTGTCCTTGAGTTTGAGTTTGTTTACAATTTTTATAACCAAAGCCGCTTAACTTAACCACTAACCTAACTTCTTAGTGTGTGATTTTATTTTTCTTTAAATTGTCACTGACACTGCCACTAGTGGAGGTTTTGGTAACTATTTGACAAGGCGGGGAAAATTAAAAATTATATTTATCAACCAAAATTCCTGTGAAAAATAACAAAATAATAATACTGAAGTTAGCGGTCAGCTGTTAATTTTAAAAATTTGTTTAACAAATTAATTACAATAAAAAAATGCTTATAAAAATTTTCACTTGTAATTTTTATTTATTTTCACATGTGAAACTTTTTAATTAAATTTTTTTTTAATAATTTAAATCTTAAAAAATTCAAAAAAAAATTTTAACATCTGTCAACTTCAGTGTTATATTTATTATTAATAATTAAATGACACAGATATAAAAATTATTTTAGATATTTATAGCAATTAAGTTATGATAAAAAAATTTAATTAAAAAGTTTCACTTGTAAAAATTAATAAAAACTACAAGTGAAAATTTTTAGAAGCATTTTTTTATTGCAATTGATTTATTAAAAAAAAATTTTTAATTAACAGCTGACTGCTAACTTCAGTATAGTATAATTAATCACAACATAGTTTAAGTTCATTCTTACTATAAATAAATAAATAAACAAAGTTAATTTTAATTTTAAAAAATAACAATTCACCTTGGACAGTTCCGATAAGTATTAACCACATGTATGAACACATAAAGCCCTCTTACGTTGTTTTAACATAAGTATGTGCTGAATTTTTTCGCTTACTTGCTGTCGATAAGAAAAACCCATTTTTTTTTTTTTATTTTTTGATTAGTCGTGAGTATTTATAGTTGACAAATTTGAGTAAAATCCGTGATAAAAAATTAATAATGGAGTGAATTAATAATTTTATTAATGCTTAAGTCAATAAACTAATCTTAAGAGTGATTAAATAGTTTTTACTTATTTTATAAATTGAAATGCGCAACCGCCAAACAAAAATAATTTCGAATTAAATTATTAAATTTTGTTCCTGTCATTATTCTATCTGTTTCTATTTATATTTATATTACTCATCTAGTCTTTTTAATTTAATTGAATTTTTTAATATATGTAAGTACATTTTTATCAACCTAAATTTATGTTGTGACAACTAAATTAGCAGACAATTTTTAGGCTTTTTAAAACAAATAATTTACTTGCAAAAAAATATTTTTTTTTAATTATATGAATCATTTTATTAAACATTTAGTCGTGCAATTTTTTTAGAAATTTATATTAATATTTATTAAAAAAAAAAAAATTATCAAATGTCAATTAATTTTAGTTTTAATTTTTATTTATTTTACAACTAGTAATTTAGGTTATGAACTTAATAAATTCTGATTCAAGTTTCTATATTTAATGGTGCTATGATAAAGTTATTATTATTTTTTATCAATCTATCAATTAATAAATTGTTGAATTGAGTTTGTGTCAGTTCAGGAACAATTACAAAGGCATATATTTTTTTCTTTATAAAGCATGATATAAATTTTAGTGTCTTGTCCTGTCTGACAAGAATCATCGTTATTTTTAGACCAACTTTCAATGTAAATAATTTTAATTTATTTGCTTTCTGATTGATGATTTTTGTTTTGTCATTTTTTGAAGAGATATTGTCATTTGTTTTGAAGTTTTAATTGTTGATAAAATTGATTATACAAAGATTAAAAATGATGTTAATTTTTTTATTTTGTCTAAAAAATAAGTTTATAGTTAAGAAACATTGTTGCAAAATTAAACTTAGTGTTTTTTAATTTTTACATGTAGAAACTTTATTTTTATTATTTCCAATAATTTATTCTTTAAAAAATCATAATTTATGCAAAAAAATTGTAAAAAACTAGATGCAACTTTTTTAGAAATAATTTTCTAAATTAAATTTATTTTTTAAATAAAATTTAAAAAATTTGAAATGTCTCTTGATTTTAATAATTATTTTATTTTACGCTCCATAATTGTTCAATCCGTAAAAATATCTTTAAATTTTTTTTTCTAAATAAAATATTTAAAAAAAATTTTTTTTTAAATGAAAAGTTTTTAAATTAATTAAAAAATTTATTTTTTGCAAAAACTAATCAAATTTTTGAATACTCCAGATATTTCCAATAAAAAATGGAATTAACAAATAGCGAAGAATTTACAATAAGCTCATCAACTCCAAACGGTACTTGGGATGTATCTGAAAAAATGATAAACCTGGAAAGAGATCGTGATCTTCCGCCGACGTCTTCATCAATAGAATTAGGAAACTCAAGTGAAGATGAATTGAATAAAAACAAAAAAGTCGATTTTGTGCTGGCTTACATGGACGACGGTAATTTATCTCATGCGCAAAAACGCGAAGAGTATCAAAACGCGTTGCGTGATCAAGGTCTAGAATTGTACCATGAGCAAACTGGATCTGTATGTTTCATTAAAATATATGCTCCTCAGGTAATTATTATTTTAATCCTTTAACTTTTAATTTTTCCTACAAATTAGTATTTATTTATTTATTTTTAATTTTCCTCAGGAAGTTCTTTGTAGATACTGTGAGATAATGAAGCTTAAAATGCCAATAAAGTTACTCACAACAGATGTCTTAGAAGATAAACAGACAGATTTATTTGACGATGCGCGATCTTGGTTCATAAATTTATTCCGATTCGTTCAGCTGGACCCAGATAAATTTCCCAAGAAAGAACGGACTCTCTTGACGGAATTTTCTCGAGACAAAGATTATTTGTAAGTTTGTCTTTCACTTTTGAATGTAGCCTGACTATTGTTTTATTTAAAGTAGCTTACACAACGTAGTGCTTGAGTTAATTAGTTAAATTTCCTTAGATTTGATGTAGGAAATGAAAATTTTTTCCCCACAAATGTTCGGATTATGATAGTGGAGTTTATTTTGGAACGTCAGTGTGAGGGAATTCATCGACTTGTAGACGGTGGTTGTTATTCTGCCGCTTACCCACTTCATGATGTTAGTAAATTTTTTTTTCATGCTTGCTTTAATTTTTATTGTTTATTTACTGCCTTGTTCTGTTGATTTGCTTTTACATTTAGATTTAATTACAGAATAGCAATTCATCAAATAAATGTTTTTTTTTTTTTTGTAATTATTTTCAAAGTTTCAATTTATTAGAGTATCGAAAAGTGGGCTGAAAAGCAATAATACATTTCATATAAATAATTGCATAAAAAATCACTTTGCTTACTTTTATCGACTTAATTAAAAAATATTAATTACTCCCAGGGAACTTACAAACAAAAAGGGACTGTCCGAGCTTTATTGTACGAAGAATGGGGAGCAGCAAATAAATGGATAAAAATCCAACCTCTGGATACAATACAGGAATATTTTGGCGTAACATATGCCATATACTTCGCATGGCTAGGATTTTACACATATATGTTAATACCAGCTAGCATCGTTGGTCTGTTATGTTTTTTTTATGGTAAATTTTTTATCAATTTTTTAAATTATTATATGCAATTCCAATTAATTAATTGAGTGTTTATATATTTTCAAGGATTGATAACTCTAAACTCGAATCAGACTGCAATAGACGCATGTTCACCCTGGGCAAACGATGTGATAATGTGTCCGCAGTGCGATTTCTATTGCGACTACTGGCGTCTCAATACAACCTGCATCCTTACAAAAGTAACATTGCTTTTCGACAATGAAACGACGATTATTTTTGGAGCATTCATGTCATTTTGGGCTGTCCTGTACTTGGAATTGTGGCGACGAAGGTCCGAGGAACTGATCCATCGTTGGGGGCTGGTAGGTTGGGACCAAGGAGCTGATCATCCACGACCTCAGTATCTGAAAATGTTGAGCAAGATAAAAATATTCAAAGCCAAAGAGAAGTTAAATGCGGTCACCATGGAAAAGGAACCGCATGTAAGCTTTTGGAAAGTTCGTGTCCCCGCAACGATGCTCAGTTTTACTGTTGTTATTATTCTGGTGCTGACTGCTCTTGCTGCGGTGTTTGCGGTCGTTTTGTATCGCATGTTCCTTAATGCTTCCAGTAAAATTTTTAATGAGCTCGATTTTGATAACAACCAGTATCAGAATTTTGCAATACCAATCAGTGCAGCAGCTATGAATCTTGTGAGTATTTTTTTTTTATTTATTTATTTATTGTAAGGGATTAATTGCAGTAAGAGTAATGAAAAAATTAATATTTTTAATCATTTTTTTTTACATTAATTTTTTTTTTAAGTCTGACTGCATTTAACTCTTTTACAGAATATAGCTACTTATTATTTATTTATTGATATATTAATTGCATTGTTTTTAGGTTTGTGTTTTGATACTAAACTATTTCTACGACTGGGTCGCAGTCTACTTGACAGAAATGGAAATGCCAAGAACTCAAGCGGAATTCGACGATAGTTTAACATTAAAAATTTATATATTTCAATTTGTTAATTATTACGCATCGATATTTTATGTTGCATTTCTAAAAGGAAAATATGTCGGATATCCAAAAAAATATAACAGAATATTTAATTTCAGGTAAAGTAATTTGAACCAAAATATATTTTTTGTTCTTTTTTAATAAACGTATAAAATTATATCTTTTTTGTAGGCAAGAAGAATGCGCACCAGGAGGTTGTCTAATGGAACTTTGCATTCAATTGGCAATAATAATGGTCGGTAAACAAGCAGTTTACACAATAATAGAAATGGTATTGCCAGTGATATTAAAATGGTGGGCGCTGTTTCGCGTTCACACTGGACTGAAACGTAAAGATCCAAATGTTCCGCGAACACGTTGGAGCCAAGACTTTCGTCTGGTCGACTGGGGACCTCGGGGACTCTACGATGAGTACCTTGAGATGGTGATACAGTTCGGGTTCATCACTCTCTTCGTTGTTGCGTTTCCTCTAGCTCCTTTGTTCGCGCTAGCTAATAATGTCCTAGAAATGCGATTAGACGCGACTAAATTTCTGCGACATTATCGGCGACCTGTTCCACGTCGTGCGAGAGATATCGGCATTTGGAAGCAAATTCTTGACGCTCTGGCTCGCATTTCTGTGACGACCAACGTAAGCAAATTAATCTATATTATTAAGAAAATAAGAAAAATTTTGTTTCATACAAATAATTAAGATTAAATTAATTTTTTCTTATCAACAGGCATTTATTATCGCATTTTCTTCAAATTTTATTCCACGGCTCGTTTACATGCACTCAGTGAGTCCTGATCACACGGACGTTGGCTTCCTGAACCACAGTCTGGCCTATTTTAACACTAAAGACTTTCCTCCAGAGTACGCTCCACAAAACACGACCTTTGGAAACGTCACCGTTTGCCGCTACGCAGAGTACCGAAATCCTCCAGATCACCGCGAGCTCCCTTACAAACGACCGACGCTTTATTGGAAAATTTTGGCCTGGAGGTTTATTTTTATAGTCATTTTTCAAAGCGTCGTTGGCATATTCACTATGATAGTACAATGGTGTCTCTCTGGGGTACCGAGGGAATTACGCGATCGTACAAAACGCGAGGCTTACCTCACCGAACAGATTATTATCACGCGAGAAGCCGAAAGGGCCAAAGTAAGAGCGAGATCTGTTAATCGATTCGTTTCTACTGGCAATCAGTTAAGACGACGGTCTACTAATGTCTCAGATTCAATTGATATTTAAATTTATTTATTTTATTAATTATTGATCGACGGAAGACAATCTAAAATTATATTATTGTTTAGTTTCACGGTCACGTTATTTTTTTTATTTTTAATTATTTTAATGATAATAATCATGAAAATTTGTAAAAATAAATTTTTTAATTTTTTATTTACAAAAAAAAATTTTTTAAATATTTTTACAGATTGAAAAATTGTAGAGCGTGAAATTAAATAATTATTAATGATATTAACATACATAAAAAATTTTAGATTTTTTCTCTAAGTCAATAAATTATGACAAAAAAAAATTTTTAAAATAACAATCAAAAATTTTTAACGCTTCCATATTTATAACAAAGTTGATATTAATTATTAATAATCTTTTTATATTTTATAAATAAAAAAAGTGATTTGTTGTTTGAAAAAAGTAATCAAGCATCAACTTCTCATCGCAATTATTGAATTACTGTGTTTAGTGCTTCTATCCTGTGCGTCTACACTTATAAATAAAAATGAATGTGTGTAATGTAATATTACTATGTATACTGTAATATACGGTCGACCTTTAAATTATCAAGTACCCTAGCATGGAAGCTAATGGCACGTGTATCTTACCTCATTATTAATTACATTACATTACCATCACAAATACAAAGCTCAAATTCTATATACCAAATAGATATATCTTAGTATAGTATCAGGGATAAAATAATTTGTCATTCTCTACGCATTATTGACCCCCAATGAAATTAAAAAAAAAATATTGTAATTTTATTTCAACATCGTAATTATTTTTTTTTTCCTTTTTTTGATTACGAAATTTAGTATGCATTATTTATAGAATTTTTTCCGTGACATTGTTGAAATCTAAACGTTATTCTGTTGATTCCGTAAATTTACATAATTTCTATGCTTGAGGGTACGATGGATAGTGCTAGTAGACCTAGATACGATAAGAAATGCTTTTATAAATTTTATTTAATATTTAATAATAATAATTGAGATGGTTTGAGTTCTTCAAAGGCGGTATAATCTGGTTTGCGCTCAGGTCTCAATTGAGGCTTTCATATAAATATAGTGATAGTTATAAGTAGAGTACAATACATAAAATAAAAGGTACTATTTATTTGAATTGCTTAGCTTCGTCATTAAGTAATATTATTGTGTACACGATCTTTTTTAAATTTTATTGAAAAGATAAAATTAATCGATAGTGTACCTCTATTATTGACATTATTATATTTTTTATTGAACTTTTTTTTTATCTACGCAATATATTTATAAGAAAAAAATTTATTGTAAATATTAGAGTGATCCGAATTTTTTTTTTTTTTTTTTTTTTTTTTTTTTTTTTTTTTCCTTTCACTCTAGTAAATATATATTTTTTTCTGTTGTTAATCAAAAAATTAATTTATATTTGTTAAAGAGTTATATGCACTTGGAATGCCGAAAAAAGAGATTTTTTAAAAACTATTTTTTAAATTGATTAATATAAAAATTCATTTCAATTATTGAAAAATATAGTTAAAAAAATAATTGTGTAAAAATTAAGAACTTTTAAAAGTTACAAAATTAAATTTTTAAAAATCTGAACATTGAATTAAAGTGCGTAAAATCTCTTAAATAATTTAATTTATTGTTAATCAAAAAAATGAATTTATATTAGTTAAAAAGAATAATGATTGGTTAAAAAAAAAAAGTACAATTAAAAAAATAAATAATTTAACAGAGAAAGTGTAAATAAAATTGTATCATCGTGTCACTTAAATAAATCTTGTACAAAATGTAGGACAGACGAATGGAACCAGATACGATATTCGAGAAAACTAGAACTATAAACTAGATGAACCGGCGACATCGAGTCTAAACAAGTCGATTTATAATAAATACCGATCGGAAAGGAAGCTACCTGGTTACTTCAAAGTGAAATACACCTCCATATAGACTATCAGTAAAAACGATCTTATTTATCTTTTTTAAATGGAATAACGTGAAAAAATTGAAGTTTAAATCGCTTGTGTGTTAACCGTTGAGAAACTCGAGAAAATACTTTACACTTTGTATTATATTGTTCAAGTGAAATATACAATAGACTATATATATGTATATATATGTATCTGTACATATATGTATTGATAGCTTAAATCGTTAAAAGTCACGGGCTCTCAGTCTTTCTCTATTACTATATAAAAAATACTTGTACATCACATTGAGTTTCGAATTGTCTCGCGTCATGAAGGCGAAAGTTTTAAAAACTATTAAATGATACATTCATTATTTATTTATAAACACATTTATCATTAATTCATCGTGCATACTCTTTATACTCAAAAGATAATTGATAAATTTTCAAGATTTATTTTTGTTGAGTTTTTTTTATTGTTAATTAATGTTTTTATTGCCGTATAAAGACTCTTAGAAATTCAGCGTAAAATTTTTTGTTAAAAATACATTTTAGTTTCTGGGAAAATGATTTTAATTAATAATTAGTTTTTTTTTATGTTCGTGATAAAATACAGGTTTATGTATAAGTATAATGTACATTTTTTATAAGCGCAATTTTTAATATAAATTTTTGGGAAATTTATTTTATACAAAAATTATAAACTGTACAAAAAATTTATATTTTTTAAAAATTACTTCAATAAAACAACTCAGGTGTATTGAAATAAGCAATTTTTATGACAATTTAAAAACAATTTATTTGTATTCAAGTAATTTTTTGTTGTAAATGTTTAAAAAAATTTTTCATTAAAAAAAAATGTCAAAAAACCACAAATTTGTTTTTTTAAATAAAATAATTTTTTTTTTTAATTTCAGTAATATTAAACAATAAAGTTTTAATAATAAAATCTAAATAGTTTTTGAAAATAAATCATTTAAAAAATTTCAAATTTTTGGCGCCAAAATATTCCCCCTCTTTCATAATCTTGGTCGCCATGACAGTTTCCAGTCAGCGGTCCAGCAGTCGAGACGTCTCGTAATTGCTCCGTACAAAATTATGATTTTTCCTATAAAATCTCCGTAATTAAGGTCCGGCGGTAAAAATATTTAATTATAAGCAATAAACATTCAAAAAACAATGATAAAAAATATTTGAAATCTATTAAATACTTATATTACTCGTAAAATACGCAACGTATAAAAAGTAGAAAAAAATACGTTAACAACGGTCAAATAATGAGTATAAATATTTTTAAACGTCCAAAATAAATATTTAAAATTTAAATTCACATGAACAATGAGTAAATATTGTAAACAAAACGTAAAACATTTGATAAAGAGACCGGTTTTTTTTGCGTCGCCATATTGTCATGCGCGGGAAAAAAGCGCGCATGCGTAAAATTCAAAAATTTGCAAAACACAAAAAAAGAATTTTCTTCTGATAAAAACAATAAAATTGTGATAATTTGATTTAAATTAGCGCTAAAAATCCATAATTTCGTTTTAGCAAATATTTCAAAGCAATTAATAACAATAAATGACAGAAAGAATAATTGTTATTGTAAGTAATCGTTAAATGGAATAATTAAAAAAATTTTTAACAGATAGTAGCGAGTGGAAAGTAAGTGGCTTTATTGCAACCACTCTACCTTCTGTTTTACTCGGCATCAATACATGCCAACATTTAAGTAAAGTGACTGAGTGACCCACACTCACACGGTCCCACACACAGAGAATTGAATCAAACGGGGACCAGCTTGCTGAGAACACATTCGCTCAACAAACCCGCTCGCGGTCACATATCGTTAAAGAAAAATCACTTTTTATTTTAATCAACAACTACAACAACAAGCTAATAATTATTTTAAAGTTAATTACTTGTATTAACTTTGAAATCACGGTTTTTTTTGCAAGTGTCGTGTCAGCTGTCATGCTCTTGATTTTTAGTGTCAAAAATTATTTTTTAAATTTTAAATTACTGGTTTTAATTAATTAACGTGTGTAGTGTTGTGTTAATTATTCATTACTTTAATCAGCATTTTATTTTATTTCAAGTTTTAAAAGGTTTGTTATTGTTACTGTCATTTATTTAAATTATTATCATTGAAGTGTTTCAATTAATCGGTTTACTTATTTATTTGCGGAAATGTGAAAAAAAAAAAAAAAAATGGCGGCAAATTTGAAGGAACATTTGAGAGTGCCCGGAAAGTTTTTGAGGAAGCGCCGGATAATTTAAGAGATAAATTAAAGAGTATGAATTAAAAAGAGCAATTTTTGGCCTTGCAAATCTTAGTTGTCCTCGATTTAAGTCGACGAACTTTGGCTTTGATCTCGTCATTGAACAACTTGACCTTGAATCTGATGGTAATAATAATAACAATGATAATGATGGTCAGTGTATGGTGGAGTATCACGGAAAAATTTTAGTAGCTCACGGTACCCGGAAATAAATAAAGTAAAGGTAAAAAACGTTTTGTTGATAAGTTATAAGTTATAAATTATTTGTTGTTTAATGACCATTGACACTTTAGAAAGTGTTAGTATGCGTGATTAGCAGTTAGAAGATTGTGTATGTACATTAGTTGGGCGAGTGTGTATACGCGAATAAAATATACGGATTTCACTATTAATAAGATTTCTCTAATACGTGCAACGACCCTTTTGATTAATTTATTAGTGTTCTATTTTTTCTATTTATTAATTTATTTTTTTTTTTTTTTTACTCGTTTGTCTTTTGTAGTATAAATATAATGTGTATTATTTAAACAAGACAACGTCAATTGTTGATGAGATAATTGAAGAAAATGAGAATGACAAATGTCAGTAAATGACTTTTGAACTAAATAAAACGTTGCCAATTTTCAAAGGGAAATAAAATAGTCACTAGAGGTCAAATCTAAGAAAGACAGGAAGTTCAATAAAATATGTAATTTGAATGAGGAAATTTAAAATATATATTAAATATTTAAGTACTAAAATAAACAAATATTAACCACATCAGAATCTTGTTAATATTAATTAATTAATATTATTAAAAATGGGTTAATTGACATTAATATTGAGTAATTAAATAAATGACATTTTTTAAATTAGTCAATGACATTTATCTCAGTGCAGTGCGGTGCGTGTAAACGTGTTTCTACTCATATTAAAGATAAAATAAAATTTAAGACAATCTAGTCAAGTGTTTGTGTAAGTGCTTTTTATTATTATTTAGTTTAGAGAATTTAAAGAGAAAGAGAAATAACATTTATTGTCCTTGAGACGAAGGTGGTGAGGACGCGTAGTCGTGGAAAATGCTAAATTGCACTGATCTTGAGTGCATTTTGCACCATCATTATTACTATGCACATCTACATCAGTTACAACAACCGCCGATTGATAATGGTGAGTAATTTTACATTTTTTATGAATATTAATACGCTCATTAATTATCACTGTGAAAATACTTATTCTTAGTTATAAAAGTCCATAAAAATCGATTAATTACTTCATTACATGTAAATATAGAATATAATAGTGTAATTATATTTAAAAAAAAAATTGTTTATAATAATTATTCAATTTTTTCATATAAACATTTTTTTTTATTGAAATTAATACGATATTTAAATAATCGATAAAATTATACGTCAAATACATACGAACAATAATATATTATGATAGAGTACTGGTTCATTAATTTATTAGTTAATTAATAATTTATCTAATTCCTGATAATTAATGTAATGTATATTTATTTAAATATAATCATAAGGGTAATTTTTTTATTTTTTAATAATAATAATATGTCTAAAATTTTTATTATTATTATTATTATTAATAATGAAAAAAAAAGAGTTTGTATTAGATAAACATAATGACCCTTTTAAATAATTAAAATAAATATAATAATAAAAATTAATTAATCCCTTAAGCCAGTATAGTATAAAACAATATTGCGTAATATCACGCATGTTAAATGCCAATCGGTTGAAGCTGAGAAAACTCGTTACGTTCCAGTTCACGTGGCTGCATATATCCATGTCATATTTAAAACAATTTTCATATACATACATAACAAGTATACAAACACATACAAATTTTTATACACTAAAAAAATAAATGTAAACAATATCGTAAAAAGTAAATCGCGAAAATACCCCCATTAATCTAGATATTACTTATTT
Organism: Cotesia vestalis; assembly: GCA_000956155.1. Taxonomy (NCBI): domain Eukaryota; kingdom Metazoa; phylum Arthropoda; class Insecta; order Hymenoptera; family Braconidae; genus Cotesia; species Cotesia vestalis. Next base: position 38,071 of record JZSA01000761.1, read on the forward strand.
AAAAAAAAATAATACAATTATTCTATTTAATTGACAGTTTAATGCTGAAATTAATCATTATTTACTAATGAAATGAGCAAAAAACAAATACATTTTTCCGTGTATCCATACATATTTATTTATTCTTTGATATTTTAAATTTATAATTGCTGGTACGTGTTAACAAAGCTTACTTAACAATCAATAGCCAATAAATCATTTGGGTCTTTACATCGACAGTGTGTATCTTTCATATCTGACTGCTTATTTCCATATACACTTTTTTATTTAATCGGTTAGGTGTATCGAGATCTTACCGATCGCAAATTCAGATTAAATGACATACGTCATTATCTAGATATTGCGAAAACAAAATTTTTTATTTTTTCCTAGATTAAATTTTATTCTAAATGCAATGAACTCGTTTCGATAAATATATTTATTAATGGCATTGAAATATTCTTTATTTCATTTAGACTAATACGATCAATGGTGTAATTAAAATATTTAATTAAAAACTGGCTTATAATTTAAAATAAATTATAAATTAAATGTGAAATATTAAATACATTTTGTCGATGGATTTTTATTATTTGCTTCTTGTACAACGAAGTAGCAATGATAAGCAGGACAGAATAAGGAAAACTTATTGCTGACACTACAGTAGAGTACAATTACCTTTTAACACTTGGCACAGTTATAAGTTTTATAAAAATTGCTGTACCAAATTATCATTCAATTTTCCAGTAAATGAAAAATAATTACTTGTAGTTTTATTAACATTACTTCATTAGAATACCGCAAAAGTCTTGTGACTTTCGCCTTCGGTTAGTTTATCATTAAGAACCTATGAGTTGTTAACTTTATTAATTACAATTAATTTAAACAGTAAATTTAAATTTTATAAAAATTAGTCAATTGACGCAAATTCTAGTTGAAAATTTTTCAGAATTGTTTTTCTTAAAAAAAATTATTTTTTCATCAAATAAATATCATTGTTGAACCCGGCGCGTACATTTACCTCTTTTCAGTCTGAAAGAAACCGATATTAATATTAACTTGCATCGTTACACATGTACATAAAAGTAATATATTTGTAGTGATATTACTTACATATAAGTATACGAGATGCCCGAGGACAAGAGATTTACAAGGCCATTATAATATTTGAATCGATTTAATGATTGAAGATTATGTATCGATTCATTCCTTATTTAATTTTCTCAACTTATTTCATCCAGTCTTTATTGTAGTAAGTGTATTTAAATTTTATTCATGATGTATATGTATAATATAATTATGATTATAATTATAAAATTACTACGCTCGTATATATATATATGACAGAGGGATTAAATATGAAGATTTATAAGCCGGTTTTTTGAAATTTATTATTTTAGATATAAATCCCGTATTAATGAGTATCTTGACTTTCGTATGAATTAGGAATCGGCAATTACACGACATTTGTTTCCTCACTGATCACCAGTTTTCTAAATGTTATTATTACACCATATTTGTTATTAACATTAATTAAAATTAGAAATAAATTATTTTTTTTTTCCACGTCAAGTCATTGACCGAAAAGTTAACAAATCAATTGCATAAACTCAGCTAGCCTAAAAAGTCCATATTATATAGTGGCTGGTAAGCTCATGGAGCGACCTGAATCGCTGATTGTTTAAATTAATAAAATATTTATTTATGGAGGCCGGAATGCTTTTTCGGTGTTCATATCCAGGGAACACGATCACCGAGATATCGTGTGATTACTGATTATTCAATCGGCTTTTCCCTTCCAGTGCCTCGGGCGTGTTTTTCATAACGGGCGTCTTTTCGTTGAACTTTTAATGACATTTAGTATTTAAATTTAAATTATTATTTATTATTTGTCATTATTATACCATTTTATCCATTTTCGAGTTTCTCTTCCTTTCTAAAAATCAAATTTTTAGGTTATAGGCGGTAGAAAAATAATTTAATCGATTTACAAAGTTAATATACTCTCTTCTGAGGAATAAAGAAAAACTCGTTATTCATTTCAACACCACCTTTCAAAAATTTATTTATGTCAGGTCGGATGTCTAATGAGTTATATCAGAAGTATGGTTTTCTTTTTTTTTTTTTATAGAAATTATTATTGTTATTAATTTCTTTAAGTGTTGTAAAATTGAGGATAAATAAATTCAACTAAACATGAAACCGATTCTTATATTCAGAATTTTGAACTGGACCCAAAGAGAAAAAATTGTTTAAAGCAATAAAATTAGCATTCTCGAACAAAAAATTAATATTTACAGTCATTAAGCAAATTCTTAATCATTTATCTGCAAATATAAATCTTCGTAAATATTAACAGCCTAAATGCTTCCTCAAATACACGAATTTGCATTTTTAAAATTCTTTACTAAAATTTAAAAACTAAAATCCACCGTTTAACATTAATTATTATCATTATTCTTAATTGATTAATTAATTTTAAAAAATGTATATGTATATTTAAAATTTAATTGTGATAATAACAATAATCTAAACCCAAGAGTCATTAAGACTTGAATCCTTGGCATAGATACGATTCTTTTTTTGGATCCAACAGAATTAAAAATATAAATATCTTTAGATACCACCGCAAATAATTCCACGATAAAATAAATCTTTTTTATTTTAAATATTTTTTGTTTTTTATTTTAAATCTTTCTTAAAATCAGCACGTGTCACTCTGAAAGGTCATAGCTGTCTTAACAAATTTACCATGATACAAAATAAAAATAAATTTAAAAAAAGGTTTGTAAGTAAAAAATAATCAGCATAATGAGCAACACAATAAAATATTAATAATGTCAGTGTGACAGTGGCAATTTCTTCCGGTCAGTATATTTCCATGTGTCATGGTAAACGAGGCTATAAAAAATATCCTGATACTTACATGTATATAAAATAAGAGACACCGGTCTTATTACCCTGTCAACTGGGTTAACGAGTAATATTTAATTTAAAGGATGAAATGTAGTTAATATTTTCACACTTATAGCTTTTTTTAATTTTGTTTAACTTAAAAACAACATTTATTATTTTTATTTATTTTATAATTATTTATTAATTCAATTAGCTTGAGGCTCGGGATTCCCAACGATTATACACTGAAAATGACTCGAATAATCAAGACTTACAAAAAAGTATTTGGAATTCAGACTATTAAATATGTAGTGAAGATCATAATAATTTTTATTAATGACCCTGTGTCAGAGTATTATCTTGAGCAAACAATAATTTATTTTATAATAATAATAAATATTTTTTAAGATGTTTATTTGAAAATTGTTTTTTAGTCAAAAAAAATAGAAGACTTTACACTTTAATAAAAAAATTCACTATAAGATAAAAATTCTTGAACCAAGAAAATAATTTCTAAACATTTTAAATCAAGAAAAAAAATTCTTGTAGAAAAATGTTCCATTAAAAAAAAAATTCACTTAATAAAAATATAAAATATAAAAAGATTGCAGGATTGCGTGATTTTTCCTTATTGACTTCAACACGACAGTAAAAAAAAATAAGAAAAAAAAAGAATCAAAAAACTTTTTTTTACAACAATTTAATCTTTGAAATTAAATATATTTTTAGTCATCATCATTAATAATAAATTTTATTTTTTATGAACAAACAATTATCCACAATGGTCAATAGAGAATTCTAATTTTATAAATTAAAATCTGTACAATGAATGAGATAATAATAAATAAAAGAGAATATTTCAAAGTGGATACAATTGTTGATAAATTGAAATTAGATTAAGTAACTGTTTGCCGACGAAGGCTGAGTATTAAGTAGTTTATCAGTATAAATTCAAGTCAAACAATTTAAACTGGATTGACCCTGGTTAAATAATTTACGCGACCCTGTATCTTGGAACTATGATTGATTAAATGTGATATAATATATAATGACAAATAATAATGAACAATAAATAATATATGTATTTATAAATCATCAAAACAGTTTCATTTGATTTATTATCACAGCAGACAGGATTGGTATTTCAATTTTATTTATGTAGTTTTATTTTTGATACTCTTCAATACTCTCATATTTGCAGCATGTTAGTCGAAAGCGGAAGTATTAACATAGTATTCGAAGTAATTAAAATTCGCAGTCTTCTGTCGACAGTATCATCAAGGTGAATTTATTACCTGACTTGTCAATCATTTTTTATTTTTTATACTAGTTTACTTTGTCGCTATTTTTCAAAAAAATTCTTCTTATTTTTCTCCCTTTTTTTTTTGTTATTATTATTGTCATGTTTAAAAACACTTATAAAAAATGAGTCATTGGTAATTTTTAAAATTTTGAAGCTTCAAGTTATCTTTAAAATACTCATTAAATAATTTAATCTTCAATCAAAAAAACTCACATAAATATTATAATATAAAATAATAAAAAATCTGTTGTATAAATTTGGGTAAAAAATATATACTATATATATATAAATGAGTTCGATGACACGTAATAATATAAATAAAAACGAAACCTTCCATTCGGAGGTTATTTAATCGCAAAATATACTTTCTCTTGATTGTAAAAGTCTTGTATGGAAGTTTTAACAACAGAGACACTGATGATTATTTTAGCGTGATCGGGTGAGCCAACGCCTTGCTAAATTATTGTGCGCTGTTGATTTTAAATTCTTTTCTGCACTTAGCATATTGTAAATTACATTTATTATTATATTAGTACAGAAAAAAAATTAAATTAAAAATTAAATAAATTATGTTTTATAATATAATTTTGCTATAATGAAAATGAATTATTGTAATAGAGATGTTAATATTACTGTAGCGGGGTGTGGTCTAATTGAGTGATTCGAGATGTTGATTTTATTAATGCAATAATTCGATAATTATAGTGATGTAGTAATGTAGTGGTAATAATAATTATAACAATAATGATATGCCAACTCGGATACGGAAACGTGAGACAAATAGTCGCATAATTATTCCGAGTCTTATTTCCGTAGCCTCGCATCACATTAGCAGTATAAGCCACGGTTAATTACGACATCATTATATTTTTTTTCGAGTCATTTTCTTCCGTAAGATTATCTGTGTTTGTACAATAGTACTGTTTGCATAGTACCTGTACCTACACCTACCTGCTATTACCTGTTTATATCTGTTAGAAAGTGTTATTAACCACGACCTCGTGGATTTAATCACGTGCCGGTTAAATTTTTAAAAATATCGTTGAATTTAATGCTATTTGTCTTTCGAATTCATTATGCATCCTCATGGTGTGTAATGAATAGTAATGCTAATTGCATTGTTTACCATTTCATATATCTATGTTTTTTTCTATTGATCGTTTGATTCGCTAGTGAACTCAATATAGTGTTCTCAAGTCGGAAAAATTAGCTTCAGCGAACCTATTTACTGAAAAATGGTTTAAGTATAAACAAAAAAAATTTTTTTTTGAAGGCCTACGTCGTTTTGAAGCAAGAAAAAAAATTTTATTTGCTTACTTAAATTTTAATTTGATCAAAAAAATTTGCATTTCTAAAAGATGATTTTCTTGAATCAAAAAAATTAGTTTTTCAACGAGGAATTTTTTTTGTTAAATATTCATTTAAATAACACAGTATTATATTCTTAAGCCGGCTGATCATAAAATTTACTAAATTTTGGTTCAAGTTAATTTTTTTATCATTGTATACAATATTGTAACTCAAAAATAACAATAAATATGACTCCTAAATCGATACTAAAACAATAATAATCCAACTGTAAATTTATGAAGAAAAAAAAACTTTAAATGACTAATAAAACTCGATAACCTTCACGTGATTTCGCACCCTCCAGCAACAATAACTCCAATTTGCTTCTTAACCAGAGAGAACTATACCGGGTGATTTATTTCAAACTTCAAAAGTTCAAAACCAAAATCTTTTACCCAATAAATTTCACAATTCATTCAAAACAATTACTCCAGAATTCATCATTGTAATAATTTTGAATAAAGTAATTAAAACAGCGGCGTTAAATGAAATTTATTAATAGAGAGCTTGAATAGCCACCGTATATTTGCCGGCAATTGCAGGCACAACGTCTAATAAAGCTCACGCAGTCACATGTTCACAGATCGAATCACGGGAGCAAACGTCGCATTGAATCTTGATCACAATAATTCATTCATTACATTAAATAATAATAATAACTAATGATGAGTTATTATTTATCCCTCGTGATTTAAATTTGTCACGCGTCCTTGCGACCTGTACTATTTTTAATTAACATTCAAACTTCAAACATGCATTTATTTATAAATAACGGCTGCTGCTCACGCTTGCTCGTTTTTTTCTTTTTTTCATTTATAATTTATTAATTACCAGTTATTTATTAACAAATAATTATTGCGTACATCATACCAGGATCTTTCATTTAAATTTATAAGTAATTTTTTTAGTTTTCCAGATGAGTCTAGACATTTTTTTAGTTAGAATTTTATTTTAAAAATATTATTTAGAGAAAGGCTTAGTATATTGTAATTATATTCGAGATCCTAATTTTTTTTTATTATTATGATAATTTTATCGAGAAATATTTATGCAAAAGTGAACAACCGGCCCTGACATGACCGTGTTCAGACGTGAGAGGTGCGCGTGTAAAATAACAAATAACTTGTGATTTATATTTTATTTTCAGATACACATTATGTTATTAAGATGTATATATATATATATATATAT
>JZSA01000762.1:0-55689 GCA_000956155.1 Cotesia vestalis
TTTTGTTTTTTTTTTTTTTTTTTTTTTTAGTTAAATTTAGTATCATTGAAAAGGTCTTGACCTGAATTTGTGCCTTTTTAAGATTTCATATGGTTTTCAGTGATAGCTCATTTATTATAATAAGTTTTCGGAGTAGACATAAATAAATTAGAATTTCAAGCTAGATAAAACGTTTTCGATTATGTACATTGTTTAAGAAGGAATTTTCAAAGTTAAATTTAATATTATCAAAAGTCTTAAGATCAATTTGTGCTTTTTCACGATTTTATATATTTTTTGGTGACAGTCAATTTTTTGGAGGAATTTTGAATAGTTTGTTAGTTTTATAATTTTTTTCTGTCACATTTTACATTAAATTATTGGCAATTGATCCTATACCAGCAATATTATTAAAATTATTTTAAAAATAAATTACCTAAACTATGTATATTATGATTAAAATATCGAAAAATCATTGACAAGGTTTCTTTATTCATAATTCGTATTTCTTAGTAGTCTCTTAGTTACTGCAATTTAGTAATAATGATGATTATAAAAAAAAAAAAAATGCTTAAATATTTTCTAATTTTATTCTGAACATTAAAAATAATGACGGTACTAAACAATAATGATCTAGATTTTTAATGACGGAAAATATTTAAGCGTAGAGTAATTATTGAAATTGTTAAATGATTTACGATTTTAAATCAGTATTGTATGAACATGAGTATTATTAAGCATAACTTATATAAAAAAAAAAAATACAGTGAATTGAATATGTCCTTGCTCGGTTCCTGCGTTCACTCGTATATATCTATATGTATATAAATATGTCTCTCCGTTTATATATATCTATTACCGTTGTCTTTTGTAGAATTTATTGTCAGAGATTTTCATGCATAATCCATCTAGTTATTGTTTAAATATAAACTCATTATCTAACATTTTTTAATGTTATTCATTTCATTTTAATGAACAAATTTTATGCTACATCATTATTATCAATATTGCATTGTATTTTATTTGCTTACTTTTTGTTTATTTGCTTCTTTTTTTTTTTTTTCACCCGCTAAAATAAAATGAGCACTCAAGGATTTAAATGACTCTTTTCATTACTAAGTCACGGTAAAGGCCACGGCCTGATGAATTATCGCGAATGCATCAGTATTGGTCAACGATAACGAGTATAACATGAAACTTGGCACACTTGATGAAACTGAAACTTCAGCAACAATTATTACCGCGATAATAGGACACCTTCGATAATTTCCTTGAGACCAAAAATATATATGTATTTAACGCGTTTATGAAAACGTATGAAAAAGTTATTTGACGTATTTATACATCTGTTTTATATGAATTTTCTTCGAAAAAATTGGTGAACAATTTTTTGAATGCATCATATGTATGGAAATTATTTTTTTTTAAAGAATAAAAATAACTATTAAAAATTAATTAAAGCTGACGAGTTAGTTTATCATGTTTTGATAATATGATACGCTTAAGATTTTAAAAAAAAAACTTCTAAAGTTGTCAAAAATTGAATTTTCTTTTGCTTTTAATTTTCAAATTAAAATCAAAATTTTTTTTATCGGAGCCGCTCAAGCTTTTTAAAATTTTTTTTGATGCTGAATAAATATTTGTTAATTAATACACAGTAGTAATAGTTGTTTTGTCTGACTTATGATAGCAGAAATGAGTATTATTTCCTTATATGATGCATTTAAAAAATTGTTCATATAAAGATTTGGCAAAAATGTTGATAAAAAAATTAATTTAGAATTTTTTGCTTAAAAATTTTTCTGCTTAATTAAAGATGATAAAAATGATGTTTTCAATTGGAAATATTTTCTCTTGAATAGAATTAATATTTTTATCAGTGTAAATATATGTGTGAAAATAAATTTCTTATATGTTTGCCTATATGTTAAATATTTATATTTTTTCGTGAGGATTATTGCTTAATTTTGACCAATATATCCATTTAAAATTAAATTTCTCCCCTTTGCTCCCATTTTTCGCGATAAACGCCTACTCCAAATTTCTAAGATACTATTAGAATGAAAGATAAATCATTATAACTATTACCAGCTACTTAGTTACAATTATATCAATAAATTAATAATTAAATTAAATGACGTTGTGTAGTCACGCCTCAGTTCAATGAGAGGTGTGTCTTAACCGTTGCAAGAGCCGTAATCTTTTTTTATATTTATAACATTTAACTTTATGCGCATTTTAAATAAAAGTCGATCTGCTGCCTGTCTTGTGACCTTGTACAACTCAGTACTTGGATCGTCAGTACTACCATATTTTATTAAGAAATTATCGTTATCAGCAAATATTTAACCTTTTATAAAAAATAACACAAATGTTGATGTACATTTACGTATGTCGACCGAAATATCAAACCCATTTCCGTGTTTTTAAATTGAATTTATTCATAAGTACTGACAATTAATTAACTTCCAATTAAAATATGTAATTAAAGTAACTGACATTAATCATCCAGGATATTTTGTCAATAACAGGATCTAGGGTATGTAAATTCTAATTGCTGATTTTCTATTTTACACACTGATAAATAAACCTCGGAATTTTTTTTATTAAGTTAATAAATAGTTTACCACGGCAAGATCATGAATGAAAATATAATAAATACACTTGACCTTACAATTGAATCTGTAGTCGTAAAACTGTCAGTTTATTATGCGACGAAAAGTGCTCTGAGGACTTTTATTTATTTTTATGTTTTCAAAACATATAATGTCGGATTTATTAGCTTGATGTTTGCATCAAAAAAATTATTTTCACTTTCGCTAACAATTTTTAAACAATGATTAAAATTATTATAAAATTAACCGGGAGTAATAATCAACAAAAATTTATTTTTTATAATGATATTTGTTAATTATTGAGGAGAAATTTCTTTAATCCTAAATTAAATTTACTAAATATAAAAAAATTCTACTTTTTGAAATTTCTCAAGAATTTTTTCTTTCAATAAAAAATTGATCGTTTGCTCTGTCATTAACAGAGTAATTGAAGTTTCTATACAAAAAAAGTATTCATTATGCTTTGAGACCCATCAATATTTGACGCAAGGTCGGTAAATATTTAAAAAAAAAAACGCGACGTAAATAACCGGTCATTACTATTTTTTATCTCAAAAATAAGCCGTGAAATTGTTTAACATCATTGTGATAAATATCCTCACATTTAAAAACAAACATAAATATTTAAATCTGTTTGATTCGTTATTAGCGCTTGCACGGAAAAATACGTCATCTAGTTATATTTTTATCCAAATCCATCAGATAACAAAAGAAAAAAAAATTTTTTTTGTCAACAACTTTTGGAACTAATTAGTCATTACTCCGTTCTACGTATTATACATGTATTATATATTTATATATTTAAATCACACCAAAATAAGTGTGTAAATATGATAATACATTAGCCTTCCTGATGCTCGTGAGCTTTTTATTTATTAACACAAGCAATAAACCGTGCAATGCCTCGCATTGTCGGCTGTCCTCGAATTTGTGTGTGCGCAGCGTTATTAAAAATCTCAGGGATTTAATTATTTATCTAATATTTTTCTCATGTATTGTACGTTCTGCCGACTGAGCAACCAAACAATGATAAATTCGTTGTTCCGCATCTCCGATACCAAACGTCGTTCATTGAGTAAAGATCTATCGGAAGGTCTTGGGTTCGAGCCCCACTCAGATCAAAAATTTTATTTAGTACAATATTTATTTTTAATCAACTATAATTCACTATAATATTTAAATAAATTATCATCTCATACTTTTAGTACCTTGATAAACGAAATAAAAGAAATTGTTGACAAAGGGATATTTACCCACGTGTACAAAGACGCTCCCATTTATCGACGTACTTCTATATCATCACTCTAATACCTTATCCACTTAGGGTTGTTTTATTTTTATTATTCTTTATTATCTTTTGTTCTTTCTCTGTATCTTTATCTTCGTTTTATCCCTAGCGCTAAAAGGTTAAAGGTAAGATATGTTGACCTTGTCAGATTGACATAGATCTTTGTTGGCATTTAATTATCAAGAAAATAAAAAATGTCTCGTCAACTCCTCACTCCTCATTCTATATAACTTATTTTTATTACTCTGATAGCTAACTTTATTAAAATAGAAGTTTTATTTATACTTTACATATTGTTATATCAATTTAATTACATTAAATATAAATGCATAGTATGTTTTTTAGAATAGCGTTGATTTGAAAAAAAATTTTTTTGGTATTTCATTTATCAATTCTATTAATCATCTACAATCATTTATTCTGATTTAATTAATCCGACTAACTTTGAAGCGTAGTGGAGTGCAAAGATAAAAGAATTTTTCTTGTCAAAAAAAATTTTTTGTTTATAATTTCATTAAAAATAGATTAAAATTCGATAAAAATTTAAGGAAAGTAATTGAAATTTTAATTTTTTTTTCAATGATCATAGTAAAATTTTATTCTTATAAATTTTGCCATGTCTTCCATTTTTCACATGAATTTTATACTTTCCATCCTTTTATCTTAAAATTTCATCAAAATTTGACCCCAAACTAATTTAAAATTTTTACCACCAAAAAAATAATCTTGAACTCTTACCGCCTCGCACTACACCACACAAACACAAATACTCCAAGCTCTTCTTACTAATAATTTTCATTATCAAGCCCCCTCCTGTGAGACCGCGTGCGCTTCCACCTCCAGAAACACCTGTCTTCGTCACAACAGTCTTGGCCCCCGTCAGCGAGAACAACATGTATCGCGATGCCCCGCTTACCTCAACTCACTCAATCATACTCGCGGCTTCAGCCTCGACATACGTGCATCGCGTGTTCTTCTTCCACATCAACATCCAATCACCATCAGCACCCATATTACTTCCACATCTCATAGTATATATCGTAATATCCCTGCAATTCTAGACTCTGAACTCCAGTCCAAAGTGAATCTGAAGTGTTTTAATACAATGACTAGTCTTTCAATATCCAGCTTTCCTCCCCCAAAGTTCACTAAATGTTTCGAGAAAAATTCTCGAGTACTTTTAATAATAAATAACTTCTAAAAGTTCTTTTCTCGGTGATAAAAAAATTGTTTTTTTAAATAATAATAAAATATTAAAAGTGAATTTTTTTTTTCTTGTAAGAAAATAATAATCTTAAGATGAGTATTAACCTTGAAAGATGATAACAAATAAATTCCTCTAGTGTACATTACGATTTATGATGATCGATAATAAAATGAAACAATAAATTGATCTCGATTTTGTTGGTTCTTAAATTATAATCTCTTCATTCGTATAAAGGCAACATATTTATTTACCTCCCACTATTTATATCTATAAACTAGTGCCGTCAATCAGACTCTAACTCTTTATATTAATACTCGTGTATGAACTGTGGTGGTTACTTTTATTAAAGCAAGTGATCTTACAATACAATAAAACATAACATAATAAAATATAAACTAATTCTTCATTGATTTTATCAGCGAAAAATGGCAATTAACATTTACTAGTCACTGATACGTGATTTATTGATAATTGATGTTGATACATTTTTTTTTTCTTTTAATAAATTTATGTGATCGCTAATTTCCGAAACAAAAAATGTTATATAACATATATTAAAAAAATTTAATCGCATAAGTGGAGTGCAAATAAATGTTCTGTGTTTTGTGTTATTAATTAATATATGTTTATGAATGTTATTAGTTATTACACACATTACATGTCGGACAGGAAGAATATTCTGGTGCTTAATTACATAGAGAAGATATAATATGAGTCTTGGCGATGTTACTGTTAGAGATATAGGCATGGATCCCAAAGATCGCTACGTCGTCGATTCTAATTGTGAGTTTTTTTATTTTTAAGGATTTTATGTTTGATATTTTATGCTATGTTATGTTCGTTTTAATTGAGGGGGGGGTGAGTAAAATTTACAAGGATCAGCCTTGATCTCAATCTAAAGAAAATTTTTAAAAATTCAGGGTGATCTGTTTAATAAATAGATTTATACGAGGTTATTATCATAAATTTATCGAGGATCGTAAAATTAAGATAAAAAAATTTTATTAAAAAAAGAAGTTTGCGGTTTATTGTTGGGTTGATTTTTTTTCTTTGTATATTATTAAAATTTGGGGTGATTTTTTAACTAAAGTATTAAAAATTTACTATAGAAAACATTTTAATGAAATAAAATAAAATTGCAAAAAAAAATTGAAATTTGTTAAATCAGTTCTTGAAAATTTTGAAATCGAATTTTCTGAAATTTGGATAAATGAGTAAATTAAAAAAAAAATTTTTTTAAGTTTTTTTGACTTGAAAAATTGTAATTTAGATATTTGATTTTTTTTTTTGTAAAAATAATTAAAATTCTTGAGAAATTATGAAGGTGAAAAAATGTATGATTGTTTCACCCGGAGGTTCTTATAAATTGCGAAATAATACGAAAAAAATAAAAAATGAAAATTAATTTTGAGAAAATTTTAAAAAAATTACTACGGCCGAAAAAAATGATTGCTAACAGATATTTAAGTGTTTTGCGGTTTGGTTCAGTTTCTAAACCTGCAATTCAGGCGCAGTACGAAAAAAAGAGTGTAGTGGTAATACAAGAGCATAAAAACCGATCGACAAATTATACGTCTACCATTGAGCATTCTTTTAAATTACTTTAGTTCAAAAACCTCGGGTTCATATTTTTTATTATCGTCGTCGTCATTGCTTTATTTTCGAAAATAATAAAAATTCTTTTCTAGTCAAAGATTTTCTAGTAGTTACAATTTTTTAATGCAAAAAAAAATTTTATTAATTGAAATTAATTTTTATGGAATGAGTAATGAAATACCGTGGGCAGATTAGTAATAAAAATCGGCTCGTCATTTCAATGCATAATAAGTAATTAAAAAAAGCCGATTAACTGGTTCGCTGATTGCTCTTATTATTGAAATTGAGTAGATGATACGCAAGCTGTGCGATGTTTTCGCGTTATGTCACTGCAACAAAATACGGTGATTCACCTCTACTCTATTCACCTGTGCGTTCGTTTATCTCGGAATATTCCAATGAGTCGCATATACATGTATAATAATTAATAAATATAATATTAATATTCTCACTCACAATAACTAATAGGCTTATCTCGAGCTATAAACATTTACATTAATTCGTTTTATTATCGTGGAAAATTCCGTTCTTCAAATTTTTAACTAATTCTAAAACTTTTGTGTAAATTTTGTCAAATTAGCTGCTCTTTATTGATAAAATACTTCTAAAACCATTCGAAAAGTTTATTGGACTCAAACACCAGGCTCAACTTTGAAACGTTGTGCGGTGCGTTTCAGCTAAAACTCTTAAACGGAGGACCTAGGATCGAATCCCGGCTGGAATGGAAGACTTTTCTTATTAAAAAAAAATTTTTATTTAATCTCATTAAACATAGATTAAAATTCAATAAAATCTTGAGAATGATGATTAAAATTTTAATTTTTCTTTCAATAATTAATAAAAAAGTAGCGATAATTATAAAAGATAATTACAGAAGAATTTTTTTATTTCTCAGTTTTAAAAAAAATATATAAATCATAACTCGAAGATAAGAACGTATCTTTTATTAAATATATTTATATAAAAATATAAATAAAATAATTAGAGCTGACATTAAATTAGATGCTTTGTCTGGAATTTATTAATGTGTTGATATTTATTTATTTTTTTTTTTTTTATTTAACAAAGACTGACAAGAATTCTTAAACATTGTTTTAAACTTTAATAATTTCGTGTAACACTTAATACTTATTCATAAAAAAAATAATTTACAATTATAATCGGTTGTTATTGTGATTATTACTCACAATATATGTACATGTATAATGTATTATTTAACTGTATGCACAAATGTTCTTACCTAACACAAAAATATTACCAAATTTAATAACTCTATCAGCGAAATGATTATTTCACACCAAACATCGAGGGTCAATGAAATTATTTATTTTTCATAAATAACTTTTTGAAAATAAAAATAAAAATATTAATTATTTTTCCAGTGAGAAAAAGTGTATCCTTAACCCAAATCATTGGGTACTAGCGGGTAATGAGTCTTGACCAAATAATTTAACTGTACAATAAAAGTCAGAATCAGTAATCACGATCGTAATTAAATAAACAAACAGTAACTGTCGATTTCGCCCGGCTAGGTGTCGGAGCTAATATACTATATAATAGAGACTGGAGCGATTTCTTTGCTTGTCGTCGTAACAACCGCATACAAGTTCAAGGCCGTTATGCTCGGTGATGCGTCTGTTAATTTCTCACGGCCATTTCCGCTTTTAGTTTTCATTTATTGTTTATTTACGCCACTCTTCCGTAGTTTTAATTAACATACTTTGGATTGTTTCGATGTTTGGTCATTTTTCAACCTCTAAGTCATCAAACCTCAATATAAAAATTTGTATCTATTATTTTCCTTTAAAATTAAAAATATTATTGTCAATTTTGATATAAAAATTTTTTTTAAAGACTATTTGTTGTTTGAAAATAATTATAATTAAATAAGTCTCAAGTTTAAGGGGGTAAATTTTTTCTTCTTGAAGCCCTAAAAGTATTAAAAACTGTTTATTCAAAACATGCGTTGCTTTTGAACAATGCAAGACCATCGATCTTAAATTTCAACATAGATTCTTGTTAACATTTTAATAAAATTTTCGAAAATTACTAGAAAATTTAGTACCTTTAAAATGTCAATTGCAACACAAATAAAGCCTTAAATTGAATTTCTAATATTCTTTTAATTAATTATACAATATTTCAATATTGTAAAACTGAAAAAATTATTGAGTCAACATTGACCTAAATTTTCCATCAAATATAAAATTTATTATTTTAAAAATTGTTAAAATTAACTGATTATTTAAAAATCATTATTGGTCTTATAATTTTATACTTTAAAAATAAAAATTTTCTTATCGATTAAATCAATCAGATATTTTTTAATAAAAAAAACTCCGCACACTTAATACATAATAAGTATAATTACAAAATGACACGTAATTATTTTGCAGCAGTGTCCGCGAATAAAAAAAATAATTTAAAGAACATATTTACAATTGGATTGATTAATGTGTCTCGAACCGGACAAAAATATAAATAAAGCATGATAATAATTCAACTGTCGCATTCGTTCATGAATTTATTCGAATATAGATATAATATATATCTATAAAAAGATATTATTTTTCTTTATCTTTTTTATTACACTAGTTAATGTAATACGAGATACATACATTACACTAAACTGGTATGTTTCCTGCTCCACACTCAGTACAAGTGATCTATTACGTGATAATGACGATCTGACGATTTATTTACTCTAAAACTTAAAACAGTCTTATCACTCATCACTTGCTACAATATTTAGAGCAATAAATCGCGGGATTTATTTTTTAACAGAGTTAATCTCACCTGGTTAAAAGCTCAGACAAAATCTCTTATCAGTATGTCGCTAAATTGATTGTACGGCAATGCTGATAACTTTATTTCTTTTCTCGCTCAATAAATTACAATGCAAAACTATAAAGTGATAACTAATTACTTGTAACAGAATAATTTTTTTGTTATTATAAAAGCTTTTAAAAAAAAGCTAAACAAAAATGCAGTGCATTTAAGTTTCCAAAAAATTTATACAATATTAATCTTCAAATATCTTTTTGATCTAGTAAGACTCAAGCGCGAAGAATCAAAGTTCGATTTCCTGTGGAGAACAATAATATTTTTATTCAAATAAATTGTCAATTTTTTCTCTAAAAAAACCACCGACTAACTTAAAAAAAAACTTTTTTTTCATGTAAAAATAGAAATAAATTACAGTAGCACTCTTACATACTTTTGATTACAGAGTTGATGGCACCAGGAACTGAGTAATTTTAACGAATCCTATAACGGAAACAACGTGTCTTTCAACGATATTTTTAATTTTTACGTCGTAACAGTAACAATTGAGATTTATGGCCGTGATAGTCTTTAAAATTGTATTTTTCACTTATATTGAAACGATCCCAGCTGAAAAGTAATTCAGAAAAAAATCTTCTAAAACATCTCAATTCAAAACAATAGACTTATAAATTCTCGCGACTTATGATTACGTAATATTACTCGCAAAAAGCTTAAATTATAAAGGAAGTATGTTCTACAAATACCGAACTATTGAGGTTGAGACCGTATTCGACATAATCGCGATCTCGCTTAGTCTATTGATTATAATCGTTAATTTTTTTTTTTTAGTTTTATTTTTATTATCATTATTGTTATTGTTGTTGTTGTTATCTTGATGATAGTTTTCTCACTAAACGATCCCATGAGCAGAACATCGATCGCATTCTGTAGACCATTAAAAGCCAATGGATCGTTCGATCGATCCTCCGCGGCATCCATCGATCAGAACTGGTTTATTTATTCGTTAATGGGAATCTCCACTACCATAACATATATGTTTTACTTTTTATTTGTGTGCAAAAAATTGCTAGAGGAAGAAAGATACTTTCTTATTAAACGAAATTTAGTCGAAATAACATGCTCCAGGAATTTAATCCTTTTTTTTTTTTTTTTTAATTAATTTTTCTTCATTCTAAATTTATCAAAAAAATATGATAGATTACTTTTAAGCCTACAGTAATAATTTGAAATTTAAAATTATTCTCCTGAATTTTTTTTTTCAAATCAATTAAAAATTTTTCTTCTCTGTTTGAAGAACAATTAACAAATATGTTTTACTTACAATTCTTCTCTTTACACGTATCAGTTGTCAGTGAAAGTAAAACACGTGACTTGCTTTCTTACACTCAATTCGAAAATAATACAACACTTATTGAAAAAAATTATGCACAACGACATAATATTAATTTAAAAAAAAATAATAATAATAAATAAAAATTAAAATGACACTCTGGTAAAAAGTTAAAAAATTTCCTTCTATTCAAATATATATAACATATTACATATTAATATTATACATTAAATTGAATGTTATAACTGCATCAATTTCGTAATTTATCTCAAGTAGGTGTCTATATTAATATAGGAAATTTTATATCTCTGTGCGATAAATCTATGATGATAAGTACTTTCTCCCGATAAAAATATTCAAGAGTTAATAAGTATTTTAAATAACAATTCTTCAATAATTAATTTTCTTCCATCGTTTGTATTAATTTATCAATTTACACACAAATAAATCTAGTAAAGTACTCTTTAGTGGGTGTACCTGTAAGTCTATCTACTTATATATCAACTGAAATTAAAATTCTTTGTGCGGAAACATACTACAAACAAGTTTAATATGTTAATTAATAT
Source organism: Cotesia vestalis (assembly GCA_000956155.1). Taxonomy (NCBI): domain Eukaryota; kingdom Metazoa; phylum Arthropoda; class Insecta; order Hymenoptera; family Braconidae; genus Cotesia; species Cotesia vestalis. Next base: position 11,369 of record JZSA01000762.1, read on the forward strand.
ATTTATTCTCCGATAAAAAATTATTAACGTCATAATTTTGAAAAAATAACCTTTTCAACCTATTTCGAGAAAATAAACAAGTAAAAAAATGTTAGAACTCAATGAAAAAATTTATTATGGAAAAATTCATTTCACGCGCTCATTGCCGCCATCTTGATGTTAGGATTTAATCTTTGTATTTGCGTGATTAAAATTCAATTATAAAGTTTAAAAAGGGGAAGTCCATAAAATATTAAAAGTCATATATTTATCTGACGATAAGTATAAAGGATGCGAAAGAAGTCTATGGACTTCTTATTTATATATTTGATATTTTTATCACTATGATATTCATCTTTTGTTACTCAACATAAAAAAATTAAGATTACGTACATACATCTGAATTTATATTTACATATGAGAATAATAATGTATAAAATCATACACCTATTGGATGATTTCTAGCGGTGACTTTGTTATCATTTATCATGTCGAATATGGAGTAATAACAACAATAAGTGAAGTTTGTAATTACTTTATCGTACTTGTAAAAATTTATTGACGCAAAATGTAAACAATAATTTATATCGGCTCCCCTGGAGATGTCTGCTAGTAAAAATCTTTGTTTCTATCACATGATAACGCAATGCACTCATTGTTGTTTATTGTTATCAACAATTATCGCGACACACCTTTCGCTAAACTGGGTAAATAATTGTTTTATTGGTGGAGTTGTAAATATATTAGGGTTGTTCTTGTATTAGAAATTTATATACGTGCTGTTTTGCTTTGTTAATTTAATATTTAATAAAATTAGAATACTTTAAGTAGTAGTTATAGTTTCTTTAATTTTATTATTCTCTTGCTTGATAAGGAAAAAATAATGCTGCTATTAAATATTAATTGTGTGTGTCAATTCTTACGATAATTATTTAAGCTTTATCTAAATGGTTGATAATTATTTAAGTAAAGTGACATAGATAGAATTATGAAAAGTAAATATTATTTTTTTTGAATATTATTATTAATAACAATAATAATAATATCATTCGCGAAAAAATTTCCAGGCATTACTTTATACAGACTGATATGATCATATATAATTTTTTTACCAAATTTAGTGTTGAAAGTTTCCGATAGACGGCGCATGGTCGCTGAATCGTTCCCTAATGAGAAGCTTAATTTTTAGGGATTAAATTTTAAAATATAAATTTTTATTTTACTCATCCAAAGAGTCTATTTGAAATTGATTTTTAGTTTAATTAACTCATACACCTATATTTGAATAATAACACATGGTAATTGACATAGATATTTCTAGAAGAAAATAACATCTTGAAAAATTGTAATAAATTTTTTTTTATCCATATAAATAGCTTGATATGATCAGATAAGGTCGTATACAGCCATTTCTATAATCTAAAATGCAAGTAACATATGTAGAAATATAGACTTATGAAATAAACATTTAAATATTTTTTAATAATTTTCAAATTAACGTTATTTGCGTAATTTCATCATTGTGTAATAGAAAAATTTTAATTCATAATTCATAAGTTGAAATAAATATCACAAAGATAAAAATATAAATTATTGCCTTATAATAACAATAACTATAAAATTATTTCTGTTTAATTTTTTACCTACAAGTATAAAATTTTCAAATATTTGGATATTATTATTTAATTATCCAAAGCAATCTGACACTTAAATTTATTATCACTATTCTAGAGTGATCACGCAGTACTTGAATGTCTAATTATTTTTATCACAGTTTATTTGAAGTTCTGTTTAAAATTTATCATTAACAAGAAGAAATAAAAAATAATTAAAATTATAATTCTCATTTAAAAATGTAATTATTTCCGATTTACGTCAACATAAACTTATCAGTCGATCTAAAAAGTAAATAAAATCAATAGGAAGTAAAATGAAGCTATAAAATTTTTTTTTTAATTAAACTCAACAATTGTTAACAATACAACAGATAATTTATTAATTTTATTTATTTATTTTTTTTTTTCTGTAATAATTATATTATATTTTACCGCGTGTACTAACAAGAAATCCTTGACTTGACCTTGTTTAAGTACAAAGCTCCGTGCAGTACAAGACACTAATCACTGCCGTCATGTTGTCTGGTATATCTTTATTTCCCGACGCAAGTAGTCAAGTCTAACCGCACAATAAAAATACATGCTATACAACGAACCTCCTGTCCGCTCCGTCAATAACAATTACTAACAAATGCAAATATAAATATAAACATTCGACTACTTCTATACACTGGGAGACATGCCAACATTTTATAAAAATAATTTCCGTCTCCCGCGAGTCCTCGACCGCGAGTTCGTGACCTTTAAGCCCAATATAATAAAATAGTTCATAAAAAAATGAAAACAAAAAAAAATAAAGTAAAATGCTTACCTTCCATCAAATTAACTGAAAAAAATTTCCTCTGTCTAGTGCAATAAATATAAAATTAATTACTTATCACGACAATTACACTTAGGGGACAATGTAAGAAATATGACTGGACATTGTTATTTTATTAGTACTACCAGGTGTTTAATACAATAAATCAAATATTTAAAATAACATCACGACAATGGCATGACCGCCCTTGTACTATTTATACGATTAATAATTAATTTGCAATTACAATATTAAATATATATAAAAACAATAATGAAAATGATGATACGTTACTAATTGCTTATATATATATTCATATTTATACCATACATTTCAAACGAATATTTATTGACATGTATTAAATATTTAAGTGACCTGGATTTGGTATTGATCTATTTACTGTCGATACCTGTCATTATTCTTACAATATTTTTATTTTTTAAAAATGCTCGAGATTATGCTTATGCATGAGTCAATGCAATGTCGACTGCGATTCGTGATTGACCACTTGCCAATGCCACCAGATAATACTCGTTACTACTTTTTTTTTTTTATTTTATTTATTTATTTATTGTTCTTCTTTGAAACAATACAAGTGTAACAGATTGTGTGTTACGTATATAAGTGAGATGGATTCTTTCAATTGTGATATGCTTTTATTGGAAAATTATAATTATGTAACTTTTTAGCATAATTTTTTTATTACTATTATTATTTTTCAACAAATTAAATCAAATTTTATTAAAACTATGTATCATGTCAAATTTGATGCTACTGAAAATATATTGAATATTTTTATCTTTAAAAAATTATTTAAAAAAAATTGCGGACTTACTTTTGTTCGTGTCTATTTTGTAAATAAAAATTTTTTCAAAATATCAATAAAACCCTTTGTCAGAATATTTTTTTTTATTTCAACATAATTTACAAGAAGCGATTTATTTAAATAAAATTTTTTTGTTTTCTTATCATTTGTTTTCTTAACATTTACTATAGACTGCAAGTTAAAAATTAAATTTTTGATAATTAATTATTCAAAGACTCTTCATCACATTTCAATGAGAAAAAATTACTTTTCCGGGTTTTTCCAATATAAAAAGCTTTACTAAGAATTTTAACTCCTATATATCGTTTTATGAGATCCATCAAAAATCTAACAAATCAAAAAAATATTTTCGACAAACAAAAACAACAACAATAAAATTATCTCGCTTATAATACTGTGACGTCAATAAAAGAATTAGAAAAAACCCACGTAAATTTTTTTTTTACGAAGGAATACACTCGTATTAAATAATAAGTCATATAAGCCTGACCCATGATAATACAATGTAAAGATGAGATGCGTAAAATATCATGCTTGTGCCTTTACTTAATATTTCTTTACTTGAGGACCACATCAATTTACTACACACATTACATTATACTACATCGTATATACAATAAAAATCCGTGTAGTAGTAAAGCGTAGGCGTTTAAATTTAATTATTAGCATTTATTCAATGAGTACTTGAATTGTTGCGCTCGTCTTTTGTGCTCCCGGGTGTTCACTTTTAAAAAGACCAGCATTTGTGACTAAACAGATTCTATAGTGCTTCTTCTATTTGTTTTTGTTTACTATCTATTTATTCCGTAGTTGAGTGATTCACGGAATTTTGACGAACAGTATGATATTTACGTATCAAAATTATTTTTAATTATTTTTTTTTATTATTTATCTTCGTACGTTTTTAAGTGTTTATATTTATGAAACCGGAACTTGGTGAGTCAATTTGTCTTAGACTTTATGTATTATGGGTCTTGTTTAAATATTACTAGAGTATTTGAATTTAAAATTTAATTATTGTTAGAAATTAAACATTGTTTTTTGGCGCCGACTATTTAAACATGATTTTCTAGAACTTTAATCTATAAAGCACTTGTGAGTAATAGAAAATAGTCGAGAAAAATTTGAGATAAAAAAAAAAACCATCGATAAATTTTTATGTTGTAGAGAGAATTTATCAAAAAAAAACTACTTTTAAGAATTTAAAAAAAATATTGATGCAATTTTTTAAAAGTTAAAATAATTCTTAAGACTTTATGACTTTGAAAATATTTTCCTCAATGGATTTAAAAATTTTTTACATGGGCGTCATTTAATTTCAATTGCAAGGAATTGTAAAATTAATGTCAGTGATTAATGCATTCGAGTGTAACGATAGTTCAATGACACTTGATTAAAAAATTAAAAACACAAACAATTTATCTATAAATTCAATTATTTCTTATAAAATAAATTATTCCAAGAATAATTCCTCATTTCCGGATTTTCACTATCGACTCGATAACCATAATATGTCAAAGTAAATAAAATATGTCTATCTGCGCACAAAAATATGTATGGATAAAATAATGGATATGGATGTGTATCATAAAACATTAGTATTTTATTGTGTACTCGAGTATAAGTCAACTTGTACATTATATGTGTAATTTGAAAATTTTCCTGATAGCGAGTGCTCGATGAACGACTGGCCGAAGGACATCACGTTCCTCTTTAGTAAATTATTATTATCTAATCTCAAATCTTACAATCTGTCTCACTTCTATCTCTCTATTTACCACGTATAAAATCTACTGAATGATTTTTTTATCATCAGTCTGGTATTGTACGTCAAAACAAGATTTTTTGTCTTGTACAAAATTACTCTTGATTTTTATTTTTTTTTTTAATAATTTTCATAGGAAATTTTTCTAAAAAAAAATTTACTTAATTTTTTTCTTTAATTAAAATTTATTAATAAAAATTCAGGGTAAAAATTCTTACTTATAAAATAGCTTTTCATTGTTATTGTATATAATAGTTATCTGAAAAGAAAGTGAAGTGTGTTAATGAAGGAACATATCTTCAATTTTTTAAAACTTTGATTGACATAAAATTGCTGGGGGCATGGTGGGCGATACTTAAAAAATTTAAAAACAAGTGTGGTGGGAAAACAGAAACTTCGATTGATATAAAAGGCCATGGGACATTTTCTACCAGTGATTGATAATCCACTTGCCTAGCTAGACGTACAGTATTACAGATAACATTAAAATAAAATAAAATAGAAGAAAAAATAAAACAATTTCGAGAACCAACAGCATAAAAATTCATCGTGTGGAATGAGGGATAGTAAAAATAAAACAGCAGCGCTAAATAAAAAAATAAGATTTTTTTATTTTTTTCCAAATATCAAAGTCGGGAGATGACACAGTGATTGATAGCCATCAGTGCTGTCAAAAGAATAAAATCTAGAGGAAATTAAAAAAATGTTGTGTATTGTTTTGTGATTAATAATTCGCGTCTTACGATCTCGCTTTACCAGATAAATTTTTTTTTTTCATTTTTAAATTAAATTTTTCTGTTACTGTTATTGTTGTTGTCGGTATAAACTTGTGTGCGTGGGTTTATAAGACAATAGCGTGACCAGTGTATACGCTAATATGTTGAAATCCTCGATTGAGTATAGAGATATTGGTATGTATCCACTTATTGTAATTTGATCACGAAGAATGAACGTGACCTGTTGCGTCTGCTAAATTTTGTTCAATCAAAATACATCGTTTTTATTTTTTTATCATTTTATCTGATAAATACTCTGGAACATAAGATGTTCATAGTTTCAAACATGACGAATAGATGACATTTATTTATTTATTTATTTATTTATTTCTGAGGTGAAAACATCGATCTTTGATATCAATATATGTATTAATGTTAGCATAATTGTTTTAAATTTTTCGCGTGGGTTTTTGGTGATAAATGTTTCGATATTGTTATGATCGAAACAAACCGACGCATATAAACACGTTTGACCATTTTTGACGCCCATTTAAGATATTTCAGAATATTTTGATCATGTTAAAAATGATTGGGTGTATGGGAAAAAATTTACTACTCAGAGGTTTCTTATCAAAATTAATTTGGAACTATTTGATGATTTTTAATAATTATAGAATTTAATTTTATACTTTTAGATGGTCAAAAAAAAATTAATTGGATATTTTTAAACAATTTTAGACAATATATTTTGATTTTTTATACTTTAAGTTAGTTTTTGATGAGTTGAAAAATTAATTTTTTTGATGATGACGAATTTAATTTGATAATTTTTAATGAAAATTAATTAGATTCATCTGAACAATTTTAAACAAAAATTGTTATTTTATACGTTAAATCATTGGAATAAATTTTTCAAGATTGATATTCAAATATTCTACTAACAATTACAATCATAACGATAAACGACATAAATTCTCATAGCATTCAACAGTTTGATATAATAATAAAATTAAAAATGTAAACATTCAATAATGTAAACTTGCTTGCTAATCAAATACCAACGTTCATATACAAAGAACAATAAACCGCAATTAATTATTTCCCATTAATAGAACAGCTAATTACAATAAATGATACAAATCAAATAAGAAATCCATTTTTCTGGTGATCTAATAGTTCACACTGTGAGAATAATTAACCATTGCGACTGCTGTTGTTGTTGTTATTATCTCTGAATTTTATATTCAGGAATCTTGAGTCTTGGAAGTAAAAACTTATAGATCGCTTCGATACACTCATCCTTGAGCTGGATTAAAAAAGGAATTATGGATGACTCGGTTATTTTTATTTATACATCACTCATTTTTAGGATTATCATAATTATCATGCGTTTACGTGAATTATTTATTGTTACAAATTAACTCGATATATTGTTGTTATCTGAGTCAGCGGACATGCGCTCCAAAATCCGATTACTGGCCATGTTTCACTTACTTTGTCTCTGGTAATTAACATTATTAGTCAATAAAACCATCCTCGGATCTTTCTGTTATTCATAATTATTTTTTATTTACTTCACATATTATTTGCGGTCGTCTTTATCAACCGTTTTATTATAATAATCCATTCTCGGCACAAGTTGTCCGCGTCGTCGTCGTTGTAGTTAATTATCTGATTATAAAAATAAAATAATCATGGTTATTAATTTTTAATAAAATGTCGCAGAATTATGCAATTGTTCACTTTTAAAAAATACAACTATTATTTAATAAAATACAACGTTCAATCTAAAAATATCTGACTTATTAATTAACACATTATAGATTTTTTTCTCAAAAAAAAAAAATATATAGCAACAAATCATGATTTGACAAATTATGCAGGTTCATCAAACTCTGATTGACAGACTGAATATGTAAACTAGTTCACACATTGTTTTTTAACTCTTTTACGATCTAAAAATATCCGATTTAATAATGACAATTCTCCTGAACACTTTTTCTCCATAAAAAAAAAAAAAATCACTTGCCAAAAATAGCAATTTCACGAGTTCAAAAAACTTTGATTTACAGATAAGATGGAATAATCAAAACTAGTTCACAATTTTTTTTCTGAGGCTCCTGACCTGACGGGTTACAAAAACTTCAAATGTGACGGCTTGAAAACCCAAGAAGGTCGCTTTTTTTAAAGCTAAAAATAGACTAATGACCAAAAATTGCGTTTCATTCTCCAGAACTAGCACAAAAGATTCATAGGAGAACGAACCGGTCATGGGTTTTTCCAAATCTAGACAGACTCGCTTTTAAAAATGGTAGGCCCGCAAAAAATATGAATTCATTCAAAAAATGAATTAATAAGTACGTAAAACACGTGTTATCAATCTTACATCGTAATAAATCACATTAGCATAAATAAAAAACAATTAAGATTTACGGTTATAGGAGATAATAAAAGACGTCAGTCCGTCAGAGTACAAGTAGCTTCTCATCAGTTCACTACTATTTCGCGCCTCGCACCTTAAACTTGCCGTGTGTCATTAAGTTTAATTCCTCAAGTTGCTTACTCAAATAATTGTCGATACAAACTTATAATTAATGGAAATTCACCTGTTACTGCGTAATACTTTCGACTACTTTATTTATCATCTCATCCTTACGTAACTCATTCAGAATCCTCTCAGACATTCATGATAAATCATTAAATTCGCTTGTGATATAAAGTATAACTCATATCACCGTCCATATTTATTTATTTATTGATTATTATACAAAAAATTAATTAACAATATTAATTTATCATTTTTGTTACAGCAGCATTTTCCACAGCCGCCGAAGACGTGGAAAATGGAGTCAAGGCGCAGGACAACAAAACCGGTAAGTTTTTTCGTAATTAATTTCATTCTCAAGACCATTAATCACCAGGTGTCGCTATTTCCCAGTTTAAATTTTCTGGGATTGTTCCTCAGTCGATAAAAGAAAATTTCTGACTTACTTTCAGCGCGTATTTTACCACACATCGGTCAAGAATTTTGCAGGCGCTGCTTTGACCGGTTGTGATAATTTCTTTTTATCAATCGTGACAATATCGGCCGTTGTCATAACTCATGAAATTACAATACCCACCGTGGAATTTTAATTGGAAATTAAATTATCTTACCAACGAATATTTTTTTAATTTTTTCAGACAATTTTTTTTTAATTGCATACAATTATATCTTTTTAGATTGCATAATAATTGTAAAGATATAATCAAAACGATCGATGTCGAAATATTCATAATTAAAGACTATCACTTTCGATTGTCCTTTGACCTTTGTTATATTAAACGATCAAGTGCACAGCTGCTTAAGAAATTTTTTATTGATAATAATAATCTTGTTTAATGATTGATGTTAAAATATAAATTCAAGTATGGCGGGTCGGGAATTTAATCATTCAGATAGTAGTAATAAAGATGACGGATTTTTAAATGTTAATGTGAGTTTATATAATATATATTGATAGTTAACATTTGATATTTGAATAGGCGTTGAATATTTTCTTAGCGAGTTTGTGTGAGTGAATTTGTAAAAAATTACCATTTGAAATATTGTAAGCATGTGTGTGGTGAGATTTCAGCTGTGAGAAATTGCCTGAGCTATAACGGTTGGCCTCCAAGCTGGAGCCGCTTAGCAACAAGTTGACCCATACCAGCAAATGGGTGTAGTCTGAGTCTGGCCAACGTCCTTTCTGAAAACTGAATAACCGTCTTTATAATCTCATCTCCCAAATCATACTAGCTTTTTATTTAAATTAACCAAAAGGGAGAAAAATGAAAAGAGAAAAAAATAATTCTAACTCTTCTCAACTCCTTTCAATTTATTTAAGTCCTCAACATTTTTAGCGGTTCTTTTTTTATTGCCGACTTCCTTATTATCTTTTTGAACACATAACACTCTTATTTTTTTTTTGTTTTAATTTTTTTCCCGAAAATTAATTATAAAAAAAAAACTTTCTGATCTTAAATTTTAATTAAAAATTAAAAAAATTTTTTTATTATTTGTAAAACTAATTTTTCGAAATCTCTTATTCAGAAAATTACGTTCTAGACTTAGAAATACGTTTATTTCTCGTAACTGAGAGAAAATAATTAGTCTGTTTCCAAAAACTCTATAATTATACTGTATAGAAAAATAACAAAAACGCATGAAATCAACAGGATAACAAATTCACCTCGTACTTGATTTAATTGCGTCAGAATGAAAAATAGAAAACCCTCAGATTCAGATTCAGATCACCTGACACTTGAATATACAAATTTTATTATTTTATTTATATATAAGCATATATATTTTTATTACAACAATTTAGTTAGTTTCGAATGCCAAGCACGCAGACAATATATTATAGATAGTTAACCAGGCGTAATGCCAATTTTAAAAAACTATTATCCAATCCTCACTCTCTTTTCACGTGATTCCTTTTTTGTGAAAAAACAATAAATCCAAATGATTTATTTTCACGTGTCTCAACACTTAAAATAACGCGGGGTATAAATAAATATTTTCCTTCATGATAATTAACTGCAATTACTCAATAATTCTTGTTCATTGAAAAGTTTTGTTTTTCAATGATTGATTACTTTATTCAAGGACTTATTTTTTTTTTTAAATACAACTAATTGATATAGTTCATGGTTATTTTGAATTATTACAGGGAGTTGTTCGAATTTAAAAATGTCAAAAATAACATATGAGAAGCTTAATTTTATAAAAAAATTAAAAAATTTTTTTGTAACAATTTAAATACATTTTTTTCTTTAAAGTCATACGGATAAAAAAAAATATACAAAATTTGAATAGAATTCAGAATAAAAAGATAAAAATTTCAATCAATATTAATAAAGAGCTCAAACTTTAAAAAATTTTTTTCGTTACCCTGAATAATAGTTTCTTTACATTTTTGACAAAAAAAAAAATTTCTGGCCCGGTAGTACTATTTAGGCACGAAAATTCATTATTTTTTAATTTTCAACCCAAATTTTCTCCTTATTGTTATTAAAAAAATTTTAAACATCAAACAAAAAAAAAGCACACAAATATAAACCATAGAAATCAGTTATAAATCAAAGATTTAAATACTTTTGGTATTTATCCAAAATAAATTTCATTATTCTGTTTGCAATGACGCCGACAATGTCAATGTCGTAGATATTTGTCGTCGTTGAATATTGTCTTCGTTTTAATGACATCACTCTAAATCTAAATATTAAGAGATGAAATATTAAGAAGAAGTAGATACCCGGAACTCTTGAAAAGATGATCATTTGATCACGTAAAATTACTATCATTAATATTGATCTAAATTCAACATTAATTTTTTATTTTCATTATTATAACCATTATATACTATTTGAGCGGGAATTTCGTGAGAAATTGAATTAACGTGATCACCGCGTGTATTTTGTTATCACCCGACTTGCCAGTGTTAGTTCTCATAGTTAAGCTTTTAACAATATTTATACACACAATCAAAATAATATGTTACGTGTCAGCGCCACAATGCATTTTTTTATCACGTTTTTCTACAGCGGCATTGAAACTCAACATCAGCGGTCAGGGAAAAACGTTAAAAAAAAAACAAATCTGATTTTTTTATCATTGATTTTCATGTTTATGATAAAACTTAGGATTTTTCACCGTTATTATTATTATTATTCTTCTTTCAATTGTACTTTTCAACTATTTGGCCAAGTTCAATGTAGAAGGCTGAACTCGATCGACCATAAACCTTGACCGAGCAACAAATCGAGTGGTCAATCTGAAAAATTTATTTCTCGCGTGTTTCATTTATTTAATCAATTTATTGTTTTTTTTTGTTTATTGCGTCGCTACAATTTTTTATCCAGAAAGTTGCAATGACTCGTTGACTTGAAGAATAGAAATTTTGAAACAATTCTCAATTTTAGGAACTGGAGAAATATTAAAAGCAAAATTAAGATAATAAGATTGTTGACTGCTCGTCAAATTTCAAATCTAAAAATACGATTTTGAACAGAGGATGACATTTTCTTGTTTGTAGAGCAATTTTGACAACTCACACGATTGAGTCCATATGGTTTATGCGTTTCACTGGCTTAGAAAAGTCACTAGCTGTCAAATGAAATAAATGTGGTAGAAAAAATAATAACAGCAAAGCTTCCATGAATTTTTTATAATTTTGGAGAAGTTAAAATTGAACTATTGTTTTTTTTAATTAAAATTTTTAACAATAGATAAAATTTTCTTTTTATTGGAAAAATTTTTCTTCTGAAAAAAAATTCTGGCCATTAAAAATGATAAATTTTTAATGTATTTCCTTCCAAAAATCATATTTTAATAATTATGAGACGCAAATTAATTAAAAAATTGTCTAATAAATTCTGGTGTGAAATCGATAATTTTTCTCTTTAAATTTAAAAGCAAAAATGTCATTAAAATTTACAACGGAAAAAATAAATTATCACCAAAAAGTTTCAAAACTTATTTATAACTATATCAACGTCATAAAAATTATATTTTTTTTTTTATTACCATCCTCTAATTGATTTTAACAAAATAAAAATAATAATAATATTAATAATAGAAATAAAACATTAACCTCCCACTGTTTAATTACACCTTGTAACATGTTTTGCCACGAGCATATCATGCTCTTACGTCAACATAAATACGTGATTATAGTTTCTACCAACTTACCGAGTATTATTACATATGATACGTGAATAATACGATATTGTGAAAAATAATCACCCATTAAATTAAAATAGATAAAAATTTTTCAGTAACAAACAAATTCAAAGAAAAAAAAAAAAACCTAAATTTATACATATTTCAATTACAATAAGTCATGTGTATTTATTTAATCAGCTAAAAAAAATTCGATAACATTTTTGATAGTAAAATCTATTAAACTTTGTTCACGCGGATCGTTATTATTAACTATGTAATTGTTCGGTAAAACATAATATGGTTAAAGTTTTATATTTATTGACAACATGTATGTATCTATATAATGTACACGCTCACATATATACATAAAGGGAATACGTCAGCAGTTGATTGCATTATCGACATTAATACAAGTTTAAGTCACGACTAGATAAATACAAGACACGTGCACTAACATGTAGCTCAATAATAATTGCTTCTTAACCGATAAAATTTATCTTATACTAATAATAATAATAATAATATTTTGAAATTTAAAAATTCAAAATTATTACTATTTAAAAAATAATATTTTCTCTAAAAATTAACGACTAATTGATTTTTAGAACGGACAAAATCGCTCTGTTCTGAATAATTCGTTAATTAAATTATTGTATTCGACGAATTCGATTAGCCGAACAAATATGAAGATGAGTAATGAATTGAAAGTACAATTTCAACTGTGCATTTTAAATAGGTATGTAAAGCGGGATAATCCGATTCAACTCGTTAATTGACCACTTTATTCTAGAGCGATGAGCGATGACAAATCCAAGTTGACTAATTTTCCGTATACGTCATTGTTGCTATTATTTATTTTATGCGGAATAATGGCGTCGTTGGTTGATTTTTTTTTCTCTTTTACTGACTATGTATAATAATGTATTTTATTTAATTACTGCGGATTATTATTTTTAGATGGTCAATTTGAATAATTGATTCTTGAGAAAGAGAATATTTATTGCAAGGCTACAAGGAAATACAAGTTTTAATTAAGAAAATATATTCCAAAATAAAAATAAAATCATTTTTAAGAGGAAAAATTTTTTTTTACCAAAAAATTTTGTTTTAATTAAAGATAAAAATTCTCGGCTTTTATTTTTACTTCAAATAGAAATGATTATCTTTTTAGACATTTTTTTTAATCAAAAATGTTGATTCTTCAGTAAAAATTTTTTTTTTCATTTATTGAATAGTTAACAAAATTTTTCCGGGACGATTCTTAAAATAAAACTTTTAAAAAGCCAATAAATAATTTAAAAATAATTTTCAACAACTGCATTATCAGCTTAAAAAACTATTATTAATATAGATAATAAAATAAAAATTCCATGTTCACATAAGTTAATGAAACATAAAATAATTCCAAGTATGATAACGGAGGTCACGATAAAGTATTTTTTCAGTGTTAACAAGTTATAAACTCGAGTCGACGGGGTGTCTATTATCATCTCGCGAAAACTGGTAAACATTTCCCAACGACTTCGTGTGTGGTAATTTTCAATGCTCTACATATATCGTAACATAATTATCTTAATTAAAAAAACGCTAATAATATTATTCAAATTAATTATTCATCACCACAAAATTTTAAATTGCATAGCGTGCCATTAATTGATAAAATCGACAATTTAATTTTCATAATTAAATTTAAAAAAACTATAGCAATATTGTTTTCCTCCGTTTGATACTTATATATGTATGAAATATAATTTATTATCCGTTATCATAAATTTCATGCTAGAAATTCAAATTTCGCGCCGTTCTCTAATTCTAGCGAAAAAGGCCGCAGTTTATTATTTTTTTTTAAACTATGCAAAATTGTTCAAATTTTCATATTTTTTTTTTTTTTTTTTTTTTTTAACAAGTCGATCATTATAGTATTAAATACATAAAACAAACATTAGATAACAAATAATTCCAGCAGATCCAGTATTAGACAGAGTATAAATATTAAAGAGATAAACAAGTCAATTGGATATTACTGATCAGTAACTTGCGTCATTATGCTTGATGACTTTGAGAGGCCTCATTCAAACCACATAAATCTTAAAACCTCCAATAATTATTTATAACTTTAACTAAATTATTTTTATCTACTCTTTTCTACTCACTAAAATAGAACAACATAAACGTTTTGAGCTTTTATAATTTATTAATAAATTGGACCTTGCAAATTAAAAAAAGTAATCACATTAATATCAGCAAGATCTTAATCAATTTTAAAAATTTTTACTGTCCAAATTTACTTACTTCCTTATCAATACTAATTTATCTTCTATTAATAAACAAGTAAACAAATATTATTACATTTAATAGAAGTTAATGGTTTATGTACGTCGTACGTCGTATTCAAATATAAACTCAATGTAGGTCGAATTCAAAAATAGTCATTAGCATTTACAAGTCAACGTGCAAGCCCTTGTGACGCACGAACTAATTTTTCTAAATTAAATTTCATTTAATTAATAAATTGCTTTTATTGTTTATTTATATATAAGTATGAAAATACACATTTAGCTTAATGGTTTCTAGGACTCTGATGTCTGGCTTTTACTTGTAATAATGCTAACATTAATCAACTTATTACTATTACTTGTAAGTGTGATTATTGATCGAAATAAATAGTAACACCCGGGAAAAAAAGTTTAGATCTAACCAGATATAACTATATCGGAGCTGTCAACAGCATCAGATTCGATCAAATCTGATTATGTAGTTATACATATATTATAGTAAATGATAAAGGATTAATAACAATGGGTCTTTAATTTTTACCATTTAATTATTGAGAAATATATTCATTATTTTTTATTCCTCAATAAATTTTGTTTAAGTTTTGGCCATGTCTTGCCAGATAGAGACAATTTAAAGATCTGGCCAGATATTTTTATATATGGCCAGACCTAATTCATTTTTCCCGGACAGTTGACTCTTTACGAATAAATAATTTATTCGTGTCGCTATAAATAAATTTAAAAAAAGTGTGCGGTGTCTGAATATAGATACAATAACACGATCGATTACATAATATAGTTTTTCCTTGAACTTGTGCTTTATAACTTAAGGCTATTATATTTATATGCGCAATGGGTTTTATTTTGCTTTGGGTTTTATTTCACTGTTAATATCTTTTATTTTGTTTTTTTTTATGTTTTATTAAAGTTAGGATTTTTTTTAACACTGTTACAGATTCCCCTCAATCTTCATCGCATCTTGGTGAGTTTTTTTTTTTTTGTTTAAGAAATAAATTATTTTTTTTATCATCAAACTTCATATATTTCAAATTTATTGATTTTACTTGAAAAATTTCTGTAAAAAAATTTTTTTAAGTAAAAAATATGAATTTTAAGTAAAAGAC
This sequence comes from Cotesia vestalis, assembly GCA_000956155.1. NCBI lineage: Eukaryota > Metazoa > Arthropoda > Insecta > Hymenoptera > Braconidae > Cotesia > Cotesia vestalis. The sequence continues at coordinate 27,158 of JZSA01000762.1, forward strand.
ATAAAAAAATATGTCCGGAGTTCGATCCCAGGCTATGAACTTTTTTTTTTAATTAATAAAATTCCTAAAACTTTCACAAGAATTGCTTATAAATTTTTTTTTAATTAATATTTTAATGAATAACACAAAAATAAAATTATAAAAAATTTTTTTCTCTAAAAAAAAGCCTCGTGATTGATGTACATAAAAATTGCACATTACCGCATACAACTGGCATTGACACGTGCGTTAATTGATAACCTATAACCCACATCTAATAAGAGTCCCGCTAACTAAACGAAATAAATTTATTGAATAATCTCTTGATCTGTTGCGTAAATTCCATGCTAATGCTTCGCATCTCAGCTGAGCGTCATATCATATCAGATTCACTATAATAACTATAAATAATGCAATATTGCACAGAAGGGAAGGCAAAACCTCAAATAAATTAGCCAGCCTTGAGTTAAACATCTCAACGACTGTTTTAATTTTATTTGTATTATTATTATTTTTCTATTTGAACTTATAATAACAGCCGTTTAGTTTTTATTCAATTAATTTAAATATCGATTACTTAACTTTTTCAACCCAATGATTTTCATGATGCAACCAAATGTAATATATGATCGCTAAACGAGTGTAGTAAAGTGGAATAAGAATTAATAAGAGTTTAGTTAACCTAAATTTAAAAATTTCTCTTTGTCTATTGACTTACAACTCTTTATTGGCATATATATTTATATACACAATCCTTTCCTTCTATGATTGTACTTGAGATAAAATCTAAGTGCGACACACTTTTTTATCGAGGTCGGCCCAATTATAAATATTATTACATAAACTACAGTCATATTTATGTATGTATTCAATATTATGGATATTGTCAAAAATTTTTAAATAATATAAAAATTATTATAAGACATTTTTCTCAAATTTTAGCAGTTAATTTTTAGTATAATAAATGTGATAGGATAAAATTGGCAAGGATTCTTTTTTCAGAAAAATAAATCTTCGAGAAAAATTATTTTATCAGAGCTTTGAAAAATTCACCAATTATTTTATTAGAAATTTTTTATAATTTTGAGAAAAGTACTACAGTATTATGTTGATATCGCCAGACATGACGCTGTGAAATGTGATCTTTTCTTGGCCGTTGATGAACAAGTTTGCTGTCATGTCTTTTACATATAATGAATATGAATGTAGATATATGTATATATAATATTGTATATAGATGTTGGATATGCTGTATTATACTGAATCAGTGAATATGAGAGTTTAACATTAGTCGAGATTTAAGAGGTCATTGGAGACTTTAGACTCCTCATTTATCTCTGTCCGTCAAGACACGTGTACGTTTCCTCATTTATACGTGAATTAAACAAGGTCTTTGTCTATAACAATTTTTTTTTTTTTTTTTTTTTATCAAATTAAAAGCAGAAATTTGATTTTTTATTTTCGAAAATTAGTAAAAAAATTCAAAATTTATTTCACAAAAATTCTAAGTATTAATTTTTCGAATTAAAATTTTTATTTTCAATAATAATTTAAATCTCAAAAATTTTTTTCACTTCATTTTTATTAACAATATATAACCAAAAGAAATTTTTAAATCTCGGAAAAAATATGAAAGATGAGTAGAGAAATATATAAATAAACTGTCACGATTTGAAAGTCGCGAAAAAAGTTATTATAAAAAAAAAATAATTTCGTTAAAAATACAGTTGATGTAATTTTTTTTTTATTCAAAAAAGTAGAGCAGCCATTACGTCACAACTGATCTCTGTAGTGACGTAATTATTTACGTGGCGGAAATTTTTATCACCCGATGAGACATTCGCGAGTTAGCCGCGCTCCAATGGACTTTCCGATACTTATAGCTATAACATTAATGATTTAATTGTAAAACATCTATTGAACACCTTCATTCTCCGCGGAATATGTCGTCAATGAAAGGTCAATCAACTAATGACATAATGGTTGTCAAATTGAATTAACCACTCGATTTCCTCGCACGGCTATTCAATCGATTTTCAATAAATTTATTATACGTATTGGTATAAATAATAAATAATAAAATGTCGTAACTTTAGCGTCACGCGATATTTAAGCTTCAATGACATTTATTCTTTGAAAAAATAATTGGTTGATTGTGATAACAAATAACAATATAGTCTTACATATATTGTATTTTTTATTTTTCATCTCTATGCCGTATTGCAATGGAAAATATCTTTACATCTGTAAAAAAATGAACGTCATTTATTTATCAAGTTCATTTTAATTGTTTTAATTAGTTTCTCAAGTTCAGTGTCAATTATTAATTTTTTTTATAATAATACGCCTGCAGCCGGTAGCGCAACTGTGTCCTTGTTCAATGACACTCATTATGTGGGACTCAAAAATAAGTACCATTAAGATTTACAATATTGACGGTCTTTATTTTTTTTATTTATCGCTACCGCTCCAACACGGATGAATTTTTTTTTATATTTGATTGATAAAAATTTATTTTTAGCTAAAATTTAATTGAAAAAAAAAAAAAAAAAAAAACGAGGAAGAAACTTAAAAATCTCAATTTAAAGTTAAAAATAATAAAAAAAAAAAAAATTTTAAGCGAAAGAAAGTTTCATCATTAATTTTTTGTCTTCAGAAGAAGTTTTTTGACTGAAAAAAAATTTTTTAATTATAACTCAACAATTTTCTGAAAAATAGAAACTCGAATTTTGACGAATAATTTTCATGGATTTTTTAATATTTAATGGTAATTTAAAAAAAAAAAACGTCATACCTTATTTTAAAAATGCGTCTTAAGAAAACTCTCTTCGTATATAAACAATTTAAAAATAAAAAAAACCAGATTGATTTCCTGTCGCATGCAACATTTACTTCAAGTTCACTCAAAGTGTCCTTTACCTTTCATTAAAGCAGAATGACTTGACGTATTAATAAAAGCTTATAATATAGTAATAATAATAATAATGAAATAACCATCCTTTGAGATGGAAAAAATTTCAATAAAAATAGAGACGTTAACCTTAAGTAATAATTGCTGCTACTGGTAGTGATAATGATAACAAAGATTGTGATTAACATTTTCTTTTGTTAAACCAGAATTTCAATTTCTGAGTCACCCGCTTCACCTTTTGACATATTTTACGCGAAAAATTTTTTCAATGATCTAAAAATTTTCATTTTTGCGTTAAATATTAATAATAATTACAAATCGAAGGTTAGTTAAAAAATAAATAAATCTGAATACGATGATTTATTTAATTTTTAATTCATAAATAAATTATCGCCTTGATGTGTGAAAGAATATGTGGTATGGTATCATACAAAATAGGGTATCGTATAAGTTAGTACGATATTGCGCCACAAAATAAGTAGAACCATTGAACCGGTTAGCCTTTAGCCAGCGTTGTCAAGAGATCGGAATTTAAATCATATATCAGCGATTTTAATTTTATTGATCAAAAAGATCATTGAACGATTTGTTTGCCAGTCAAATAGAATACCCATTTTCTCTGGTATAAAATTAGATGCCGTTTAAATATGAGTAGAGATTGTTTGCTTATCAAATCTCCAAATATTTAATTAAAACTAAACCGATTTTTATCTCACCTGACTCCTTGTTGTGATTAATGATACGGTTCATTTTTTTTAACGATAACGGTTTTATTGTGACGCAGAGTACGCGGAAATAAATAAACATGTATGCATATTATTCGGTGCGTCACACTGAAACATAAGACATAAACGCGGCAAGGTCGTATCAATTTGCAAAAATTTTATTTTTTAGTTAATTTATAATTCGAATTTTATTTGAAAAAAGGAAGTGAAAAGTGACCGGAAATGTTTAATTAATTTTATTGAATTTATTTAGTAATTTTTTTTTTTTTTTGTTAAAATAGAATTAATTGCCGTACTTTTTTTTTTTATTAAATATTTTATTGTATTCAATTGAGGTTAATTAGTTAGATTGCGTGGAAAATAATGTTAAGTGTTTGGTTAAAATATTTTTATTTTATTTATTGAATATGTTTTATTCAATTATTTAATTGTGTGTTTTGTCAATTAAAAGAATAAAATTTCAATTTATTTGAGTGTAATTTTTGCGATATTTTTCTGGACCGTTAATGAACAAGTATTATAAATAAATTCAAAAGTGAATCCCAAAGATGGCGTTGTCTTATTTATGACGTAGTGGAATACCCTAGCACAGTGAGGGTCATATTAGGAACAAGTTTTTCTGCAGTGTGATTGAACTCAAAGTAAATAATTATAACAACTCGACAGTCCTTTAAATATTATTAATTTTTTTTTCTAAAAATTTATTAAACAAAATTTTTTTCCATCATTTGCTTTCGTTTTCGTTTCATAATATAATTTTTTAAATGAAATTCATGTATTGTAAATTATATTTACAGTAATAAATTATTTTTAAATATTTAAATAACAACAGATAGACATATTAAGCAATTGTAAAATTAGTTGTCATTTTAAAAGGAGTCAAGTGCAAAATAATAATTACTAAAAAGTAATCTACAAGTGTTGTACCTATGAATAGAAAAATTATTTATAAAACGTAATAAATAAAAATTAGCAGGTGGACTTTATTCGTATGACGATTCAATAATCGTCTCGCATTACCCCAATAAACTCGGATGAGATATTTAAATCGAGATATTATTTTATCTTCAATGGTCTATCTATTTAAGTCGAGATAATCCAGTAGCATTGCGGTCAGTACATCGACGCGGTTTATAAATAGCGCCTTGGGAATAAGGAAAAGATAACAAAAAGTAATGATAATAATAATGATAATAGTATATATAAACTATATTGAAGATGAAGAGTAACAAGATGAGAGCGAGAGGAAGAGAAAGCAAAAAGAGGACGAAAATGAGGATCCAGATAAAGATAAAAGATGCAATAAAATGAAAGGGAAAAATACAAGTTTTCTCATCCTTAGAGTACTTGCTCTTGCTTTTTACTCTCCTGGCTCTCAAAGCTGGTTCTTAAACTTACTGCTTCTTCTTTCCATTCTGCGGATGCTTCTTCTTAATTTGGAATCACAAGTTTACTGTTATAAATAATAATAAAAATTAAAACAAGAAAAAAATTGAAAAGTTCATTAAAAAAAAAAAAATTCAATATAAATTTAATAAAATAGTTTAAAATAAGAGCAATAGTCGAGAAACTAGAACAGGGTTCGATTCCTGAACCGGTTAAAAAATTTTTTTTCCCGTTCCAAAGTTGTTACATTTTTCTGTATTAATTAAATTAATTGATCTTATTGAGAGACCAAATGATATTTAAATGCGGTGATATTAAATATATTACAGTAACAGAGCATTGTTTAGTGTTAAATGTTAACGTCAAGTCATGCGATATAACTTATAATACAGACGCAGTCATTAAATTCCGAGGTCGCCGTTGATCTCGGGCACATAAAGGGGTTAAGTGAACCTGAACTTAATGATGCAGCCTCCCTGCGTTGTTAATATTGCTTTAACATTATGATATTTATTGAGGAAAAATATATTATAAGGAAAACGTAACCTTTTATGATAATTTTACACTTTGTTTCATTTTAAAAGTAATCTGCTATAAATACAAAATTGGTTTTTAAATTATTGTTTTTTTTATATCCGAATGTTAGTGGTCAATTTTACATGGAAAAATTACTTTTATTTTCACGCTTGAAAATCTTCATTTTAATAATTTATATTTTTTCCATTTATGAACGAATATATCTAACATATATGAATTTTTTTTTTTATGTTAAATAAATTTTTTCTGTAGAAAACTTTATCATTTTGTTTAAGCCCGAAGATGTTTGACAGTTCTTTGTTAATAAAGTTCGAAGAAATATCCTTCATAGAATTAAAAGTTCGGGTGTTTGAACTACACCACAATACAAGAAAAAAAAAAAGTTTCGGTATTATTTATTTCTAAAAAATATTTTATATAATTAATTGTTTAAAAAACCAGTTTTTTCTCGAGGCAACGACCCTCTATAAATCGAGTTATATAATTTTTTATACTCTTTTGTGCGTTAGAGCCCAAGCATATACATATACTGACAGAAGAGACGAAATAAAAGGGTTACTTTAGAACACACCGGTCTGAAAAAAAATGAAAAACGACAGCATAGCATCAGACAACGGATTAGTTATTTTGACGGTCATTGCACGCGGGAAAATAAATAACAAACGAAGTACATAAAAATAATCCGTCTAATTTTACTCTTAAAAGTTAATATAACAAAACTTAAAGATTCGTAGTACAGTTGCTAAACGCCGGGGACGGTGACTCAAGGCTTTAACTCAGTTCCGAGGAATGACGAAAGAACAAAGTAACGATCTTATTATTCAAATACATCCGACTTTATTGGTTTAGTTTTAGTTAGTCCTCGTTTCATCTTATTTTCTGCTAGCGGATTTATTTCTGGCTAAAACGAGTATGGTAAGGATTGAACTCGAATAATGTTACATTACTGGAGTTTCTGTTTCAGTTTATGTCGTGATAGTTGCTTAAGAGATCGAAATCGAAATCTAGATCTAGATTACAGAAAAATAAAATTATTGAGAAACTACGACGGTCTATTTTGAACTTATGATGCGAAAGCGCTTTTTGACGTCAATGCTCAGATTTGATTTAATAGATTGACGAAAAATTATCTTGATTCAAAAATGAAATTTTGAAGAAAATAAAACCAAAAAAAAAATTTTTGACTCAAAATGATCGAAGTCTTTAAAATCATGTTTATTTTATTTTAAAACTTGATTCGATTCGTGAATTAATTTGAATTGAATAACTCGAAGCAAAATTCAAATTATCAACACCATATTTTTTTTTGAATCAACTAATTTTTTTTTAGTTCAAACTAAAATATATTTATAAACTAAAAATATATGATACTTAATTCGTCCGGTAGCAATGAACTTGTTAAAGTAATAAGTAATAATAATTTAAGTGCGGATGATATTAAAGAGACGATGTCCTGCGTTTTAGAATTATAAATAAAATCCAATGCCTGGAACATCTTTGGATAATCACCGACTGCTTCATATATTTATATATTTGTATACAAATACAAATGTGGATTTAAATTCAGATGGGTGCATCAATAAGTACATGTTGGATGATATGATTACACGGTGTAGTGGTATATATTCATTTTTATTAATATAGCGGGTACTTTTTTTTAGATATTGATCCACAGGTGCAATGGCCGTCTACTTTATTTTGGTCTATTGTACTTTTCTATCGGTTAACTTGGGTCAACTTTCAATTTATTATTTTGTTGTTGGTCTTTTTTTTAAAAAAACGTTTTTATAAATTAAATCATAGCCATAACGAAAGAAATATGGATGGTTAGCATGTATAAATTTTTATTCTGTAAAAAATTGAACTTGGTGATATTATTGTTCCCAAAAACCTGTAAAAAATTTTTCGATTCGGCCAATTTTCGAACCAAGCCCTATCTGAAAATTTTTTACGGGAATATTTAATTGTAAAAAATTTTTACATATTATTTTTATATTGTAAGAAAATCAAAAAAATTTTTTATCAGTTTATTATAAAGCAAAATTTCAAATTTATGAGACAATTTTTTTTCTATAGGCAAAAAACTTGTCTAAAAATCGATAAAGAATAAATGATTTATTCAAACTGTTAGTTTGTTAGAATGAATATATATTCAATATATAAAAAAATAAATATGATCTTCATTTATGATATACTTCCAAAACTTCTATGAAAATATAAACCAAATATGAATATGTATCGAATTCTGGGTTGACATAAAATAGAAGTTTACCTAAAAATTGGCGCCAAAAATTCAACTAGTCCGTATGAAAATACTTTGGCACGAAACCGTCATTAAAGTGTCATCGTGAAACACGTGGACGGCATCTTTATGTATATTATCATTATCAATAATAATTAACCTTTCATAAGCCGGGTGTTTACAAACATTGCCTTCTCAGACATCCAAAAATATTGAGAAATAACAAATAATATTTCATAGACGACTGAATAAAATAAACAAAATTTTTTGTCATACATATTATACCGCAAAGAACAATTATTAACGATTGCACCAGTACGTGCTGTACAGCTGATGGAATAGTTGCACACGTGTAAAAATCATGCAGCAGAAATGTAATTTACCAAGGTTCATTTGAGAATCTCGTCTATTCTCACACATAGTTCAATTGGCAATGGAGTAAATTTCAATAGTATCGATCTTGAACCGTATTTTTTTCCGTTCTTTCTCATTCGTCTGTAATGATGTATGTTTTTTTTTTTTTTTTTTTTTTTTTTTTTTTTACATCACAGGTATTTATATGTCTATATATTCATTAAAATACTTGCGGAAGTAAAACGAGGCTTCGACAATTGATGATATAGACAAACACAAGGAGAAATTTCACAACAGGATTTCTGTTTCATATATATAAATTTAAAATTTAAATGTATATAAACATTGGTACAGAAAATAAATGAATGTAAAATTAACATATCGAGGACATGATTTAAAAACAAATATAAAATTATCTATTTCATTGTAAATGCTAATAACTATACACGGAAAATTTGACGGAAAATCCTTGAAATTAAATGAAACCTTCCTTCTTTGACATATATTGCATACATGCATGTGAATATACATAAGGACGTATTTTACTCATAAATTTACACGAGATGATTTAATTTAGTTTTATTTTATTTAATATAGAGATAATTAACGAGTGTTAGGTCTACTCAGTTTAAGAGAATATAAATAAACACTGTTTGTGTAAGTGTAGTACAGTCTGTAGTAAAATATAGTAAATTAAAGTACAGTGTAGTAAGTATTGATGTTGAAGGAATATTAGAAGAGGAGAAGAAGATGTATGTTTTTTTGGGATTTAGCCGGTTGTTATTGTTATGAGAAGGGTGGATTATATATAAATTTATCCGGCAAAAGTAACGTATATGTTATGTGTTTATGCATGTATGCATAAATATATGATGTTCTATGTATGTAATATAGTATAAAATAATGTGGCTTGTTGTTACATTTTGTGTATGTATGCTCGGTTTTGTTGCCATATGCCTGATCGCTTGGTTTAGTATCAGGGTTGATGTACGCGGAAATGTTTTATTTTCAGGCAGATATTTTATAGCGTACTTGAGAATATTCCTCTATAAAGTTTATGCGGATTACTGTACTGGTGATTTACTGTTCGCGGATGGAAGCTTTTTATGCGGATGGTACATTTTTGGAGATAGAAAAAATTGTTTATTTGCTTATTTATTAGAAGGAGGAAATTTTTCTAGGAATCGTTAGATTACATATTTTTGAAATTATTATTTTGGTTAATTTTTTTTGAGGAAAATAACAATAATTGACAAGATACAGTCATGGAAAATTCTTCAAAAAAATTGACTGTCACTAAAAAACATAAAATTTATTAATTTTTTTTTTCTATTGCATTTGTAATATTTTCCAACTAAAATAAATGACTTGTCAAATCAATAATACAGAACTATAATAATAATAATAATAATGAAAAAAATACATTTTTGAAAAATAGAATTTAGATATAGGTACACGTCTGCAAAGATTTAGTTCCAGGTCTGGGAATTATTTTTAAGTTTCCTTCCCATAATACCAAGAGTAGCAAGTCAACTTCTGAAAAATCTTTTTGTCCTAAGTCATATATTTTCTCTCCTCACTTTCGTTCACTCCAAAAATGGGGGAGTGGATGCTTGGGCCCTAAAAATGGCTTGAAAATAGGTACTGAGGGTTTGGACGCTAATACCTGCAGATTTTCTTCAGAATTCTTAACTACACCACGTGATGCGACTGTAAATTTTACAAATACTTTTACTTAGGAAATTCGAAATTTTAGTCGTATATTAAGCACTTAATATGTAATTACATTTTAAGTGATTACTCATTAGTTTTCCATTTGTACACCTAGACTTTAATTTTAAAATATCTTTAGTAATCTTTTTGTTCCATTAAGAAGTATTTGCATTTTACTATCTTACTTTTTTTTTTTTTTAATTTGAATTTACAAGGGATTTAGTAACACGAAAGATTTCTATCCGTCTTGAAAATATTTAAAATTCAAATTTCATATATTTAAAATACAAAACAAGTTTTGAAAACTGAAAAAATTCTTTTAAATTTTGAACCGAAAAAAAAAATAGCTAAAACGGAAATAGAATTTTTAAAAAGAGATAAGAGATAAATCTGAGTAAGATTTATTTTTCAACTTTAATCGGTGACGATGCTGATTATTGACTTCTCGTATTATTACGCATCCACACATGTACATCTATAATATTTCCGACCGCTTCGAGGAAATGTTTCATATAATCCTCGATATCAATGAAAATTCCCACGATACTATATGTTACGGAAGGATGATAATATAAAGCTGCTGTCGATTCATAATTTCTTTTATTGATTAATTATTTATCTTACAATAATCCAAAGTACACACGCACACACTAATACCGATAGTAAATTTTAAGAAAGTTAAGATAAAATAAAAGATATTGTTAAAAATAGCCTGTGATTTATGTTCTTCAAGAAATGATGATTCTGAAAAAAAAAAAAAAAAAAAAACGTGATTATAATAGACTGGTGGCCATAAACTGAAGAAAAATCCGGTGCCATAAAGTTTAAAAGAAAAAAATAATCTAATAATTTAAAACGCAAATGTTTCTGGAGTATTGCATAAAATATTTTTACTGCGTTTGTGCACATTACTTGCGCCATATTCAGATGCTCATCATAAACACACCGTGTGAGGTATGTAGGTAACCATAACAGTCGAAGTTGTTTATGCCTTACCTGTTTCTACAGTAGATTGTGATGTAGAGGAATACATATTCAAAAGCAACAATGTAATTTCGCAAGCGTGTGTGCCAGAGTGATTTGCATTAAAGCTTTTAAACACAAGGTTATATTACCTTTTTGCTTGGTCATATTGCCTTCGTTTTTCTCTACCAAACGTATTCCGACGTTTAGACCAGGTCAGTAAGGTGTACTAAAAGACCTCTCAGGTAATTGTTCTTCATGATCTATATACTTACAACGCATAAATTTTATCGAGTCTTTGTGGAAATTTTTTGACAATATTTTATTATTGTTTTTTATGATACATTTACTGAGTCTTTAGGTCAGTATGCAACTCAGTTCAAATAACAATTCTTTATAATTTTACAATCATAATTTTCATAAAAAATTTTTCCATGGATTATTTTTTAAATTGCAAACAAAAATATAATGATATCAATGTAAAATCTATAATAATTGAAGTTGTTAAGTAAATTTGTAAATCTTGATCTGACATCAGGCAATTTGCCTCTTACATCCAACATCCAACTGTTGGTTGTCGGTCATCGGTAGCTGGTCTTCGGTCGCCGGTCGTCTACCTTCTTCTTCTTTTTATTTTTCTTCTCAAAGGCAATTTGCCTCTATCCAATCGTTGGTTGTTTGTAATCTTTTTCTTCTCTATCTATCTATGCCTATACTTGTACCTATGCCTTTTTACTCACATTTTATCTCAATACAATAGATATGGAATTGTTTTTTACCAATCTAAGACAGCTATTATATCGCAGAATGAAATAACATTCTTCATTATAATGTATTAATTAAATTATATAACTCCTTTCAAAATAATAATTTAACTATTTTTCTTTCAAAAATGAGTTACTGTAATATTTATCAGATTATAAGCATATATCATCATTTTTAGTATCGATATTACAAATCTACATTTTAAAAATAGTCTCAGTATTTTTTTTATTACACAATAATTTTTAATTATTGAAATTATCTTAATGGATTATTAATAATAATTTTGAACAGCAATTTTAAAGATTGAAAATTTGGTTTTAGCTCAATAAATAATTTTTATTTGAAAAATAAATTTTTCCAATTTTAAATAAATTTTTGAATGCCAATACGTGGAAAAATAGTTCATAAAATACATAAAATCCAAACTGAACTTTCCTAAATTTTTTTCTCGTCAACACTTGTGACTTGTACAGTTTAACTAATTAATTTTTTACTTTAAAAAATATTCGTAAAAAATTACCGAACAAATAAAAGTTACATGATATACGAGCTGTTGGCTAATACACTTGATACAACAAACTATTTACAAACATTTTAAATAATGTTACTAATATAAGGAAATGTAAATAATCGACAAAACAAGTTTCGTAACTAAAAATAACACGAAACCTGAAAAATTATCATCGCACTTGGACAAAACAATATTTTTATTTCTGACTGATAGTATAAGACTCGTATCATCTGATATTTTTAATTGTTTAGTAGTGAAAATAAAGAAAACAATTTATTTATTTATGGAAGAAAAGAAAATTTCAACGACAAAACATGATAAAAAAATAATAATAAAAATAGACACGTGTCACTGTCTTGGGTGTTATTTTTTTAGACCCACGTGTGCCATGATTGTAATTAATCAACATCTCAGGTTACTTGCTTTTGCGTCAGAGATTTATATCTTTTCGTCGATGCAGCTAAATTATAAATACAAATTTTTATTACTTGCGATTTTTTGGGGTCAATATTTTTTGACAATCTCAAAATTTACTTGTAATTAAAATAAATACTTTTACTTTTAGAGTTTATTGCTGGTAGTTGAAATTAACCTTAAAAATCTCTCAAAGCTAAAACAAAAATTTTTTTTCAAGAAGAAGTAAATAATATATTTATGATTTAGAAAGCATTCAATTTTTGACAGACAGAAAAAAAATTGAGTACTTATACATTTGTAAATTTAATTTGCAAAATTTAATTTATTCGTGATTTTTTACTTAAATTTTTTTTTATTAAAATTGAATTTAAAAAAACTGTAAAATTCAATCAACTGATCAATACAAATCGAATAAATTATTTTAAAAAAAATCAACACTTCAATTACAAACACAAACAAGTTTAATTTATTAACTCTCTAAATCTAAAATTTAATGTCTCTGAAATAGCATTTAAATTTGCAATAAACTCTATGAAAGCAAATAAATAAACTATCCATAAAAAAATATATATCTCTGATTCAAATTGAAATAATCAAAATTTTTTTCGGGTAAAATCATATTATTAAAATTATGTATGATAGTAAAAGCAATAACAATAAATTTAAATCACCGGAAGATACTTCCTTAATTGATAAATCGATCTATTTTAATTTGTTATTTAAAGCAATTCGACAATAGAGTATCTGATATTTGATTAGTAGACGAAAAAAATTTTAATAAAATCAGAAAAGTGAAATAAAAACTTGTTGAAATAATATTCCCATTGACGTAACATGACGTACATACACTAAGTTGTTTACCTTTTAACGTTCATCTAAACAATATAAAAATAAATGCTTGGAAAACACAACTCGCGTTTTATATATGAATATATATATAAGTGTATGCTCGTGTCGATAAGAGTGTGCTCACTTGAACAAGTAAGTCCTGATGCTGAGAAAACATATACATGTAAATGTATACACACCCGATAATCATAATTAATTTGTTAATTATGCAATATAAATTGAGGTGATTTCAAATAAAAAATTCCGTAAAATGAATACTTAGCTGTTGAATTAAATTGATTTGATTCTTTGAAGGATAAACGTTTCTTGTTTTTATTTCGCTAAATTTTCAAAGAAAATAAAGACACAAAAGTCCAGTGTAAAAAATTTTTACACTGATCAAAATTTCAAAAATTTGACGTGATTTAAAATTTTGTCAACTCACTTTTATAAGCTGATAAAAAAATAACTCAATTAAAAAAAAAATCCTTAAATTTACTCAGACAAAAAAATTTCTTAATTAAAAAAATTTTTTTGTTTAATTTTAAACTTGTTGGTTCAAAATCTTTTCTTTTAAATGTGGATAGTGTAAAATATCTTAAAAGTAAATTTTTTTTTTTTTTTTTTTAAATTGCTATCGACATAAAACTTTTTCGCTATAGACATCAATTACATTTGCTTTTATTTTTCCACAAAAGTACGTCACATTTGATGTGTAACGTGATGACTACTTTTATTTAACATCGCAATTAACAAAAATGATAAACAATTATCTTCACTACTAATATTATCACTTATCAGATTTATTATTATAAAGCATGATGTCAATTGATCCAACGTCACAGCGATCACTGACTTATTAGCAAGTTTTTTTTTTATTCAATAAAAATTATTCTTTTTTTTTTTTTTTTATACAGCGTATATCATTTATTCTACGCACTTTTTGTTTATACGTCGTAGGAGGGTTGTCGATATTAATCAAATCAGGCAAATGCCCTACACCCGGTGTGCGTGTAATAGCTTTGTTTATATATTATGTTATTATTTATCGTATGATAAAAATATAATTTAATAAATGTAATTAAAAGTTATTTTAATAACAAAACTTATATTTTATTTATGGACTAAGGATTAAGGATTAAAGATTAACGATTGGATATTCTTGATTTTATTGTTGCAATAATGCAAGGGGATAATCTATATTTTAATTCTTACAAATTACAATTACAGATTGATTTATTTATTTTTTTTTTTTTTTAATTTTGATTGAAATTTTTGAAGAATTATAATGCAAAATTTTCAGTATGTTATGTTTATGCAGATTACATTAGGCCTAAGCATCCGGTTATTACTCCTTAGTTCAGTAGAATTTACCGTAAATTTATTTGTAAAACCCACTTGACAAACTGCTCAGACAACTATCCCAACTATTACTTATTATTTTATCGTTCATTTAATATTATTATTAAAACCAACGTTAGTTGTTCATGCTGATCTACAGTTATGTAATTCTAGTAAACTTATTTGTGGGACGATAGTCAATAATTATTAGTTATATAAAAGATTAATACAAGTTAGGACACTTCTTATTTAATAATTGTAAAATTTTTGATTAAAAAAATAGTTTTTATCCAATAAAATAATTTTCTTGGATCAACTTAATTTTTTTTTGTATATAAAAAATTTATTTTCGATTTTGTACTTTAGCCTTCAATTAATTACTCATAAATAATTTATTTTAATTAACTTATCTTCAATAATTAAGATACTTATCAATTTTAAATAATCAATAGATTAAATAGAAGTAAAATTAAGTATAAAAATAAAAATAAATAATTTGAAACTCAAAATTTTTATTATAGAAAAAAAAAAACAATCCGAAAATATCTTTTTTTTATAAGAATTAAAATTTATCTTATCATTTCTTAGTCAGAGTATCAATTCTGGTAAAAATTCCCCAGCTCAATTACTCCCAACAAAAAAACCCGAGTTTGAAAAATTACCGCTTAAATTTAAAAGAATGAATCTAATATCTAAAATTAAAAAATCGATTTTCTATAAAAAAGGGATGAGCTTATATCTTTAAAAATGTCAATTCTTAAGAAAGTACAGTGCAATTAAACAAAAGTTATTATTTAATAAAGCAAAATTTTAATTTTTTATAGTTCACAAGTCACGGCAGTCACATAGTGACTGCAAGGTTGCTAATATTATATAATTTAAATTCAATCATATATGGTTCATATGCAATTTTATGTGATAATATGTGATCATATAAAATGAATATATGATTACATTTTATTACATATGATATTTTTTTTTGTACCCGGGATTGCATTAACGTTTAGTGTCCGCATAAAATTCAATATACCTACAACATACAACATACAATATACATCATATATCATATATATATACAACACAGCATTACAACAATAAAAATTGCGCGCGCAATCATTGCCAACCCTGACCAATGGGCGTTAAGTAGAGCCGTGACGTCACTGATCAGTAGTATAAAAGCAGCACGTTGCGACAGCCAGCTCAGAGACTCACTCACGTTCTCTGTTAACCTGTGCGATGAGTGTCGAGGCGACTGAAGAAGAAGTCGACGTCGATATTCGCCGCGTTTATTTAGTTTCTCTCACCGCTAACAATATTTGATTTTATAAATTTATTAATTAAATGATAAAATAAAAAAAATTATAAAATATAAGACGAATTGATTAATTAATCGATCAATTAATTACACCAAGGATTATAAACTCTAGTCAGCATCGTCACCCAGGTGCTAGTGTTCGTGATATTAAAGGTGATTGACCAAGTGTATTTATTTATTATTAATAAATTATTATTAATTATTATTTATTGACGTGAGTGAGTGAATTTTTATTTAACTTTATAAAGACTGGACAAAATTCTCATTGAGAATTTTAAATTAAAAAATTCCTTCGAAGTTTTATTTTTTAAAAAGTTTGGACCGCATTTAATTTAAAATGGTCGGAAGCAACGGTAAGCTGATCGCGATTCGGCTTGTTCGCAGCAAACTCCGAAAACGTGAGGACAACGCGAATGATCATCAGGAGCCGGCAGTCGTCCAGACCGCGACTTCTGCCTGCAACAACAACAACAACAACAACAATATTAACAACAATGTTAATAATGTTAATAATGTTAACAACGTTAACAACAACGGGAATTACAACAACAACATCAATTTAAATGGAGTGACGACGGGGCAAATGCTAAGCACTGACATCAGGAACAATGGAATCGTAAATCCAGCGGCGTCTATAACTGTTTCCGAAATAAATGGGATCGTTGATGGGACGATCGTTACTGAGGGCAACGATCAATTTGTCTGGCAGTTTCCCCCGCCTTATCCACCGCCACTCACTCCGCCGCCTCAGTACACCCTGTACAATGACCAGGTAATTTTTTTTTTTTTAATTACTACCTCTCAATTCTCTTGAGTTCATTTTTTTTACATTATATATGCCATTAAGTTTTAAGTTATGGAATTAGATATGGAGGCTATTGTACTCGTCAGAGAAAATTTGTCTCGAGTAATTAGAAGGATAGGTTTTTGTTATTGTCATTGAGTGTTCGTTAATGAGTACTTAAATGTAGTTAATTGTTGGGTTTTTTGGAGATTATTCCTCGGAATTTTTTTGTTGTCTTATCGAAGATTACTATTGGGGATTAGATTAGTTTGATCAAGATTATTTTTTAGTGAGAATTCGGAATTTTATTAATTAAGATTTTGATCATTTGATTGTTTTTTTTTATCAGTTTTGGATAAAATCATTATTTGTTAAATTAAATAATGAAATTTTTTTTTATTTTAAAATCAAAGAAATAAATTTCGGGTTTTATTTTGGAGTTAAAATTTAAATAATAATTTTGATTTGAAATTTTAACAATAATCCTGGTGTTATTGTTGTTATTGATTTTTAATTTTTTTTTTTTAGAAGAAATAAAATTTTATAAATAATGATAATAATTATAAATAAAACAAAAATTAAAATTAATTTTATTTTCATTAAAAAAAATTTTTTTTTCCACTCATAAATCTTACATTGTCTAAAAATTTTATAAAAATTCCATTCATAAATCTTACATTGTCTAAAAATTTTATAAAAATTCCATTCATAAATCTTACATTGTCTAAAAATTTCATAAAAAAAAAAATAATCAAAGATTAATAAAATTAAAAAAAAAATCAAACTAGGGATAAAATAATATTAATATTTTACCATTTCTCAAGATAATTCAACCCTGACAGACTAAGGAAGATCTTTAATTACTGAGTTACTCCATTAAAAAGTCACAACCTCGTCTAAAAATAAAACTCAACCCCAAAAGTTATTTTTATCTTGTCAATCTGTTTTATTTGGTCTAGCCCGAATTTGAATACAAAGTTAAATAATATAAAAAAAAAAAAAAAAAACACCCTTACTTGGTAAAAATAAATACATATCCAATCCAGTTTACTACTTTTATGCCCTCTAATATCGGCGAGCTTTATAGATTTTAGATTTGATAAAAACATTGAATTACTTCTTATACATGCAACTTTATTATATTTTATCCCATACATTTATATAAAATTACGATAGCAAAATTATTATTCATAATTATTAACCAAAAAAAAATAATGATGAGAGTAACTGAATGTTTTATAAATAATTATTATTCAATCAAATGATCAAAATAATATCAATAATTCCAAATATTCTCACAAATAAATTGTAAATTTTAATCCAATCAAAATCAGGTAATTTAAAATAAATTTCTTTATTAAAGACTCGTTTTAAAAATTCTAAAATCTTCCTAAAAATAAATCAATTAATCATGATAATTTTTAATAAAAAAAAAAATACTATAAGATAGTTCGTATTGTTGTAAACGATAATATTACCGAACTATAGATAAGAGCGCAACTTGAGTCTCCCTTACGTTTAAAGAATCAATAAAACTCTCTCGCCATCTTTAATATATTTCCATTGATGATAGTTAAAAAATAAAACTAAAAATTAACTACAGTATTATAATAGTTAAACAATCCTTGTACTCTTATAATACACGTATTATTTATAATTTAATACCGCGGTACGACCAGAAATATAACTGAGTAAAATAAGTGTTTTGAAAGTTGAGTTGGAGGCAAAAATTGTACGAGGTCAGGCGTTAATCTCATCTCATCTGGTTCCCGATTCTCTGTATAGCTCTCTGTCTGTCGAGCAAGGAAGAGGGAAAAAAATGAAAATAAAAATAAAAGGAAGAAAAAAAAAAGGAGTGTGTTGTGAAGTGGATGGTCGATGGTAGATGGGTGGGGTAATAAAGCAAAAAGAAAGAGAAAAAAATGAGAATGAGCACGGTAAAAGGAATAAAACGAACAGCTGTTATGTCCGGGGTCTTAGTCCAAGTCTAGTCTTTACTTCTTCTTCTTCTTCTTCTTCTTCTTTACTTATATTATATTATCCGTAGTCGCATTTACTTTACCTTACTTTGGTTGTATTATTATATTGTCGGCTGTACTTTGTATTGCAAAGGTTTTTTCTTTGTATTGTCTACCATTATATGTACATTTCGTTTGTTGGCAACCTGAGCAATTGAGTCTGGCCCAGGTAGCTGCCTCTAGGTTGTAGGTAGTAGGTTTAGTTCTAAGTTCTAGACTCTACTAATATAAATTTACTTTTCAGTATATTATATACTGAGCTAAATTTTATTTCATATTTTGTTGTATATAATATTGTACTTATGAGTAAGTGGACAGTCGGTCTTAGTAAAGAACTTGTAGGTGTACCGACTTTTTCTTCCTACATTTAATTTTATTAATAGAGGTGTTTAGAATTTTATTTTATTTTAACTATTTAAAAAAAAATTTTTTTGAATTTTGATAAAAAAAATTACATTAATTTTTGAGAAAAAAAATTTTTTTTTTCCAAAATTAAGTAATATATATTTTTTATAAAAATAAAAATAAATCATTGTAACAAAAAATAATTTTTCCTGAAAAAAAAAAAGACGTCAAAATAAAACGTTAATGATTTCCGACAAAAAAAAAAAGTACTGGCAAAACAAATAATAAATATGAGTAATTGGAGCAGTCACCCGAAACATAATAATAATATATAATATATTATAATTACTAAGTATAAAAAAGACACTTGTGTACTCCGAAATAAAATATTCCAATTACACCCAATCGTCCTAAATAGCTTTTTTATAAATTACAATACATATAGATAGATAGATAACTAATTTAATCTAGTAAGTGGCGCCTTCTATTCTCAATTCTCGATAGTGTAAATGTGTATTTTACAACTACTAACTTAGTTACTATTACTATTACTACGATACAAACTGATCGCAGGCTTTCGTCAGATTAGCACTGTATTTTATATTTATACTATATAGTATACCTCTGGTAGTATCGGCAACACTGCCGATTACGATTGTTTAGAATTTTTTTAGTCTCATAACTATGAAACTTCATAGACTATGTTACTCACTTCTGTGCATATATTTATATGTAATTATAAATGGGTTGAATATACGTTTGTGAAGGTACTGACTAGATACAAAGAGGTCGGAAATACGCTTAGATGTATATATACGGATACGCGTAACACGCATTTGTATTACACGAGGTCTAGTCCTTGATTAATCGATACTATGCATGTTATATCTTATAAATAATTTGTGCAATATGTTTTAATAATAATAATAATAATAATAATAATAATAATAATAATAATAATAATTTTATTTGAGAAACAAAAATTATTACTGATTTGATTGAAAAGAAAAATTTTTGAATAAAAAAAATTATTTTTAAAAATTTAATTATCTTAAATTAAAATAAAAAACTTTTAAACCAGCAAAATTGATTTAAATCAAGAAAATTTTATTAATTTAAAAAGATTTTTACTTAAATAAAAGTAATGAAATTTTTTTAAATTATTTTTTTGATTCCATAATTTTTTTCTTGAATTTTGTTGAAGTTAATTTATTTTTTTTAGCGTAATAATTTTTAACAGCCCTTTCTGAGGCTTTTTTTATTTTCCTAAGGGGTGTAATATACTATACTATTTTTTTTATTATTATTATTATTAAATTTTGATTGGATAATGAATAATTGAAGAGAGTAAATAAGGAAATTATTTATAGAAATTCAGTAAAACAAAAATATAAAAAGCGTCTAACAATTCGAGAAGTTAGCGTTCAGTTGCCAAGTTAAATTTTGTCGACCGTCTAAAATGAGCAATCGTAATAATAACAATAATAGTCATAACAATAAAGTTTTGTTTGAGAAATCAACGACGGACTGTCTGGTACGGTATAGATGAGAGTTTATTTATTTACAAACGATCAAAAGAATCAAAAAAAGAACATATGATTCAGATTTCGACATACAATATAATTTATAATCACAATTAAAGCGAAAATGAGTATTTTAATTTTATTTAATAAATACTACTCGGTTTTATTTATATTTATATTTAATTCTTGTATAAAGTAGTTTAGATTTCAGATCACCGATTTAATTCTTCATTATTTTCAACTATTCACAGAATAATTTAATAATTGATAAATTGGAATTTTTTTGAATTAAAATTTCTTTTTAAATAATTTTTAAATAGTTAATAAAAATAAATTTTGTTTTATAATTACAGAATACTCTAGTACATGGTTTGGAAGGCGACCGTTCAGGTTTTGCCAAAGGAATTCGTAAAAATTTGGGGCGTTGGCGACGTTTGGTTAAGCGGAAGTCAGACATGGATACGTGTGCCATTCCACCAGAGCTTAAGGACCAGTTGAAGACCATCTACGTTTACTAAATTTACAAAAAAAAAAAATTCAACAAAAACAAATAATTTAATTAGTGAATAATCAAACTTAGCCTACAATTCAATAAAATTATTAGTTAAATAATTAGATAAATAAGTGTAGCGTAGGATGTGAAAGCCTTCCACTCAGTAATAATGCTTTCCTGTATGTACCGAACTAGTGACTAGTAACTAGCGCCATCTGGCGGCGTGTTCCGAACTACAAACTACAACGGCAGGCGGAACAACATTTGAGGTTACAAGTTCGAGCTAATGACGAGTACATGTGTGTACATATATAGTTTAATATTGTATATTATTTGACTGGACTTGGCCAGCCGCAAGCTAGTTATGTGATCGAGTGTGAAAATATATATGACAAAGAGAGAATGAAGAGTTCAATGGTCTCGTGAGAGGTCTAAAGGAAGAGAAAATAATAATAATAAAAATAAAAATAAAAATAAATAGATGGATGAGGATGAGGACGTGAATGCTGAACTCGGTTCTTCTGATGGTACACTCTCGTGACCGCGAGAATTTTCAGGGCACGCCCTTTCTAATTGTCTAAATGCCTTATTTTAAATTTTTATACTGACGAGTTTTCTCCGATTTTGACATATCATGATTTTTAAATTTATCAAAAATAAATTCAGGGATTTTTAGGAGAATTTTAGATAATTATTGTTCACTGAAATTTTTTAGATCTAATAAAATTTTGATTTTATAGAAAAAAATTTTTTTTTTTTTTTCGGTAGTAAAAATCATTGAAATAAAATTATGATATATTAAAAAAAAAAAAAAAAAATGTTAGGATTTTACTTAAAAATAAAATCTTGTAAATTTTTTTTTCTCAATAATTAAAATTGATAATTTTTAAAAATTGAGTGCCTTTTCAGCCGCTATCAGTCGCACACTGTTCAATTGAGAACTATAAAGTCTTGAATTAAATAATAAAAATATAAAAAAGTGGAAAAGAACTCGATGAGACTGAAAGATGTAAAGAGTACGACAATATGAGCGATCTTGTAGCTTTTGTGTACATTTTTACATTGAAAACTATTGTTAATTAAGCAAAAATTGAGTACATACACGAAAAAAACAAGATGACACTGAATATCATCTCAGATTATACTCAGTGATATCTGTGATGAAAAAAAAAATTTAGCTAGTAACTAGTATAATCCAGATTATACTGAGTGATATCTGGATTATACTCACTGTAATCTGGATTATACTCATTATAATCTGGATTATACTAGCTACTATCTGAATTTTTTTTCACTCAGTATAATCTAGGATGATGTCCTGTATCATCTTGTTCTTTCCATGTAGATATATTGATATAAAATATAATTATAAACCGCTGAAATGATTAGTATTATTTGTATGCTTGAGGGACTGTCTAGCCTTGATGGTTATCATTTGTGATTATGATTATAATACCGATAATTGTAAGTCAAGTATGAGCATGACTAATTTAAATCTTAACCAATTGTTAATTATTCATATGAGCGTTAATTGACATGGAGACAGTCCTGAAAAAGTTTTTACTGTAAATAGATGTATAAAGCAATAATTATAAGTACCAATACCTACCACTTGTATTCTTACGACGTAAATATCTTTTATTAAAAAATGTACATGTGGTTCTGTCGGATGTATGGAGACCTTATCCATTTTCGAGATAAATTATCTATTAATGCGTCTATTTTAATTTTAAGTATTTAAATAAATTTTTTTATATTATATTGGTCTTTTTTTGGAACTTTGAGAGCCTTAATTTTTTTTTTTTAACATTTTTAAGTTAATTTTTAAGCTGTAGTATTTTTTTTTTAACGAAAAATAATTAATGCATTTTTTTTTGTTGGGTAAAAAAAATTTTTGTAAATAAATTTAGAAAATAGATGCAAAGAGCTTAGAAAAAATCTAAGCGTGCATTTTTTTACTTATTTTTTTATTTTGAATATTTTAAATTGTTAAAAAAAATTTTTATTTAATTAAGTGGTTCATTTTTTTTAAAATAATTTAATTAAAAATTAATAATTGATTAATTGAAAATTAAATTTATGAAAAATTTTTATAATAATTCCGGATAGGTTAAAAAAAATCTATAAAATTTTAAATATATAAAAAGAAGTAATTAAACTCAAAATTGAATTTAAAATAAATATAATTATACTCAGCAATAAATATATAAAAAATTTAGACGCATTATTATGAAATTCTCAGGTTAATTTTCAAGAATATCATGGCTCATATTGAGCTTCTTGTTTATGTATTATTATCATTATTATTATTAATATTATTATTGTTATTATTATTATTTTAGTGTAAGTAATAATAGTAATAAGTAATCTAACGCCGATCTTCATATCACAGTATAAAATATCAATTTGTACATTCGAATTAAATAATTAATAATGAAAAAAAAAAAAAAAAGGAAAAAGGAAAGTAAAAAGTGGATACTGGTCTCGTGTGATTAAATAAAATTATTTTTGAAAAAATGATAAATTTATTTTTCTAATGTCTCTAATAAATTAGTTATAAATTGCTCTAGACAATTGATACATGAATGACTGTATGAGTGAATATTCTTTGATTTTATTTAAGCATATAATTTTATTAATAAGATTATAAAATAAAGAAAGTAATAATGTGCCTATGCAACATATCTAGCGTTACAATTATTATTTTATAATTATTTTATTTAATTAATTAATAAAAAAAAATTGCTACTACTATTACAATCATCAATTATTATTACTGAATAGAATGAGGCTGCGTAGATAATACCTAGTCATTTGTTAATATTGTCAGAGTGAAATGTAATTAATGATGATAATTAAATACAAATTTTAAATAAATTGAGTTATGTTTTTCAATTTATCATTTTAATTATTATATTTTTTAAAATAAATTTTATGTATAACCGCAGCTTAGATTTTAATTCTTTTAATAAATAAATATTTTTTAAATTAGTTTTTTTTTAAATTTTTTTGTAATTTATATTATTAAGAGAATAAGAAAAATTTTGTCTCCAGGATGAAATTTAGGATCATTGCAAAGGTCTTGATTTGAATTTTAAAGATATAAGCTCATCCCGATGTTACACCCACCAAGAGCTTTCATTTGAGTACTCACATCAATTTTTTATATATTTCATATATTTATATATATTATATATTTATATATATGAAAAATAAATCAAAATGCATGTGGGTACTCAAATGAAAGCTCTTGATGAGTGTAAAATAAGGATGAGCTTATATCTTTAAAAATCTCAATAATTAAGAAATGACCTTGTATCTTGTCAACTACTGACATTTTTAAGGATATAAGCTCATCCCGATGTTACACCCACCAAGAGCTTTCATTTGAGTACTCACATCAATTTTTTATATATTTCATATATTTATATATATTATATATTTATATATATGAAAAATAAATAAAAATGCATGTGGGTACTCAAATGAAAGCTCTTGATGAGTGTAGCATCAGGATGAGCTTATATATTTAAAAAAATCAATAGTTAAGAAAGTACAGTGCAATTTAATTAATTTCAATATAATAATAATATAAAATGTAAAAAACCATCTTATTAATTTTATTAAAAAATTAAAATAACAAAAACAGTAATTGAGTGTATTAATATTATTCTGAATCAAATATTGAATTATAAATTGATGTTTAATAATAATTACCTTGAAATTAAAAAAAAATTATAAAATATTGAATTCTATAAAATTGATCATCAGTCGTCACATTATCGCTTGTCGTAAAAATCCCTCGCAAAAGCGGAGGGATTCCCCTCGCCATCTGTACTCAAAAGTATCAACTTCTTCCTCTGAACAGTTACCAACTTTACCAATTGACTTTGCAGTACCTAACCTCAGAATTACAACAAAAAAGTCTGAGGTATTGACCACTAGCAGTGTTCAGTGAAATAATTAAAAAAAAAAAATGATTAAATTACTGAGTAATTCAGTGGTAATAATTAGAAATTTTCATAACAAAGCATTTGTCAGACAAATGAGTAAATTTACCGGGTTTGAAGAGAAAGTTTTTCAATATTTGCAACCCGTAGATTTATCCAAGCCGCCATATTCTCATGCTTGTCAAATTGGCGACCCTGTTTTGCGTTTACAGGCTGAACCTGTAGAATTGGATATTATTAAAACCGCGGAATTTAAAAAAGTAAGTACTAAATTTTTTTAACAATTAAATTATTGTAAAAGAATTTTAATAAAAAAATTCTACAAATGCAAATTTTTATTTTTTTTGTTTATAAGAAAATAAATAAATAAATTTATAATTTTTTATGAAAATTTTTTTTGCATGTATTCAATAATTTTTAGAATTTTTTTAACAAATAAATAATGGCAAAAAAATTGACATGTAGAAATTTTAAAAATTTAAAAATCCAATTTTTAATAAAATAATTTTTCAAGAAAAATTTTTTTGTTAAATAAAATTAAAAAATAATCAAATTACATATAATTAATTTATTACAATCATTTTAAGAATTATTAAATGTCTGCTAATTTAATTATTGTATTTTTAGAAATTTATTATTCATAAATTATTAAAATTTCAGTTTATCGAGCATTTGATAAAAGTAATGCGAACTTACGACGCATTTGGAATGGCTGCGCCCCAAATAGGAGTGTCTTCGCAGGTGTTCGTGATAGAGACGACCAAGAAACAGTACGACGAGATGATGATGACCAAAAGCGCGGGTCAACCTATCGAAGAAATTCCACTGACGATTTTTATCAATCCTCAGATAAAAATTACCGACTTCAAGGTTACTAATTATCCAGAGTGCTGCGCTAGCGTTTGCGGAATGATGGCGAATGTACCGAGATCCAAGGGGGTGCAAATTAACGCGCTTGATATTAACGGGGAACCCTTTACTTGGGACGCTGTCGGCTGGCCTGCTAAAGTTGCGCAGCATGAATTTGATCATTTACAGGTTCCTCTTCTTTTTTTTTTTTAATTCTAGATAGATTGCATTAATATTATTTTATTAATTAAAATTCATATTTTGATTTTTTTTTTAGGGAAAATTGTATACAGACACGATGGATCGAAAAACACTCAGTTGCATGATTTGGCAAACAGTTAATCGAAGAGGAGGAAAAATTTCTATTGATTATACACCTGTTGCGAGAAGTAAATTAAGAAAGTTGTTTTTTACGTAGTTTGTATTATTAATTTATGAATAAATGTTAATAAATTTATTATTAAATTTTTAAAAATATTTTTTTAATAAATGATATTGATTTTAACCAAAAAAAAATAATAATAATAATAATAATAATAATAATAATAATAATAAAATTTCTAAGATTTTTATTCTAAACGATTGTTTGTCAAAAATTAATGCTGTGGGACAATAAATTACCGATCGCATTATTAAGAGGGGCGATACAAGTAAAAAAAAAAAAAAAAAAAATCGATTATAAATTGTTAGAATATCATCTCAAAAATATGCCTATAAATTTTCAAAACAAAATTATCATTATTTATATATTAAAAACTCATTTAAGTGCTTCAGCGCTTGAGCGTGTGTCAAAACTTTAAACGCGTTTTTCTCAAAACGACTTTTTTTTCAATTTGCAGGCGGAATAACTCAAAAAATTCTCAAACGATTTCAATAAAATTTTTTACACGTCTACTTTATAGTAATCGCTTCTTGTTAAACCTCTAAAATTCGAAAAAAATTTTTTATTTAACCCTTTTTGCCAAAAAACCATCGAAAAAAGGGGATAAAATCGAACTTTTTTTTCTGAAGTGTGCCAATTTACGTTTTTTTTACTTTTTTGATTTTTTTATTGGTTTAACTAGAAGATATATGATTTATTAACATTATTATTATATCTGATTTAAAAATCTTAATAATAATAATTTAGATTTCAGTAATTGTAACTAAAATAAAAAAATTATTATTATTTTTTATTTGTATTTAATTCAAATTTTTACCACATAAAATAAATAATACAAAATTAATAAAATTGATATCTACAACAACAACAAAAATAATAATGATTGTTTTTTCCAGTTTTTTTATTATCATCATTAATCAATAATTATAATCAATCAATCAATTACACAACATTAATCATCATCATTAAACATTCATTAATAAATATCCATAACATTTAAATACACCAAAAATTCATTTACACACATTATCAATCTTTAAAATCAACAAACTTAATGTACCATATTTATAATTATTTTACAAATACATATACACACATTTTTTAAAATTACGTATCAGTATTACCAGTGATAGCCATTTTTATTTTTTTTTACATTTATATAATTTCAATAAATAATTTAATTATATTTATAATGTTATATAAAATTATAGATCCAGTTAAATTAGTCATTTACAATTAAAAATATTACACTGCAGAGCAATTAATATTCTTCTTCATTTACAGGTAAGTCTCTTATATCACGACTGTATATTAATCTTTTCGTGATTACAAATCTTAATTTATTTTATTATTTACCAATGATTATCGAATATTATTATTAAATATTAAAAAGCGTTTGGTTTTCCCAGAGTAATTTTTTATTATGTAAAGTAGAATTTATTCTATAAAATATTTTGTCAATAATAATAATTATTATAACAATAATAATAAACTATAGAAACTTTTGATATTTTTTGATTAAATCGGAAGCGTTCAAAATTTTTTATCTCTTCAGAACCAGCCGAAAAAATTTACATTAATATTTCATACATAAAAAAATTGTTTTTTTTTTTTTTAAATTATCGGCGCTCTTTAAAATAATTTAATTTATACAGAATAATTAAAAATTTAGATAATTTAATCGAGTACGTGTTTATAACTTATGACCACAAATATATGCCACCTTTTATAATTTATAATTTTATATTTATGTTTATTTATATTTTAGTATACAAATAAGCACCTCATATTTATTGGCGAGCCCGCGCATATTAATTACACTCATTTATTATTCAAATATAATTTAATTATTTAATATATTTTTTTTGTTCATCATCATTAATATTAGTTAATATAAACTCTAAGCATTTACGTAGAAACATCGATTGTTTTTCACAATTATTATGCATATACATTTATTTACATCTCATTCATTTTAATAAATACAATATTTCATTTGTTAGATGCATAATATTTAAAATAAAAAATCAATCTTATAAAATATGATCGACTGATTGGTCCTCAGTAAAATAGTATTATTTAAAAATCTACTAAAAATAATTTTTAGCTTTTTTATTATTATCAATTGCCATGATACTGGAATCATTAGACACGTTCATTTTTTTTTTTTTTTTTTTTAAAAAAAAAAAAAAAAAAAAAAA